>JAHHFK020001793.1:0-60826 GCA_024533555.2 Aedes koreicus | reverse complement strand
CGGCTGCCCGGCTGTTTCATTCAGTCGTCGTTAGTGTGGGTCGCACTGGGTGTGACGGTGAAGATAACGAGAAAAAAAAGTGCCGAAAGTTTGAAATCATTTTTCGAAAATTCGAAAAATTAAAAAGTGTCCGAACGTCACCCTAGGTGTGCAACAGTGTCTTCCACAAGTGTGTGGATACAGTGGGGCACAAAATTTTACGTACACTTACGTAAATTATACGTCGAAAGAACGTTTCATTTTTACCTTGCTTTCGTTTGTTTGGAGTAGGTAACGGGTGACCGTTGCCAATTGTGTAGTTCCGACGTAAGTTTACATGGCGGCCGCTAGCAGCGGCGACCCGGGAGGGTCTGTTAAACGAAGACTTCCGGCGTATAAAGACCCGTTAAATAAATTTGGCGAATTGACTTTCCTTCAGCTGACTGGCAAAAACGAAACTCCTCTCCCAAAAAACCCTTCGTAATCGGTAAATCAGTAGAGGCCTGTGCTGGTCCGATTGAGAATGCCAGAACTGAGGCTCAGGGTACCAAATACACTTTGAGTATCCGTGATCCGGCTCAAGTTGCCAAGCTGCTGCAACTGACAAAACTCATCGACGGAACCGAAGTGGAAGTTGCCCCGCACCCGAATTTGAACGTCAGCCGCTGTATCATCTCGTGCTACGACCTACTCAATATGGAGGAAAAGTACATCCAGAAGAACTAATTCAGGATAAAGTTATTCGCGTCCAACGAATCACCAAGAACGAGAACGGTAAGAGAGTTAATACCACCGCCTTGATCCTGACGTTTTGCAAGACAACGTATCCGGAGTATATAAAAATCGGCCTTTTGCTTGTTGCAACCCGCCCATATTTCCCGAACCCGATGCTCTGCTATGGATGTTTCAGCTACGGTCATACGCGTTCCCGATGCCCTGGACCACAGCGCTGTTATAATTGCTCAGGCAATTTTCACGGGGAAGAAGAGTGCAGGCCCCATCTTGCCGAAACTGCAAAGGAAACCACCGACTGACCAACCGCCAGTGTCCGGTGCATAAAAAAGAAGTCGAGATTATTAAAATCAAGGTGAGTGAGAATGTGAGTTTCCCGGAGGCCAGAAAACGCGTCGAATTACAAACAGGAGGAAATTACGCGCAAGTTGCTGCACAGCAGAATGCGATAGAACGAAAGTTGAAGGAACCCAAAGCAGCCATGGCAAAAAAAGATGATGAAATCGCCCGATTACTGAAAGAGGCCAAGAAGAAAGACGACCGCATCGATCAAATGATGGCTTTTATCAAGCAGATCAAGCAGCAAGCCGCCCAAGGAAAACCAAGTCACAACAGCGAAACCGTCAGTCAAGAAAAGTCGCACCATAGCCGTGAGCAACGACCAGCCCTCTCAATGCCCGGCCCCATCACTCGATCGAGGAACAACTCTCCAGCCGTTCAAGAATCGAAACGTGGACGCACCCCGAAATATAATTATAATAAACCACCCCCCCCCCCCCCCCCCCCACACAACCCCCCCCCCCCCCCCCCCCACCCCGCGCCCCCCCCCCCACCCCCCCCCCCACCACCCACCACCACCCCCCACCACCACCACACAAAACCGTTCCGAAGTAGGGAAAGTGTAGTACCCCTTCCGACGCAAGAACGGCAGGTTGAAGGAGTCATCCGAGCCGTCTTACCCCAACTCCTTGAGCTATTCAACAAAATCTGGCATAGTGGTGAGTTTTCCACCAGCTGGCGAAATGCTACCGTCGTTCCTATCCCAAAACCGAACAGTAACGATTCCGGACCTGACGCTTTCAGACCAATCTCGCTCACCAGTTGTATGGCGAAGCTTTTTGAACGGATCATAAACCGTCGATTAATCACCGAATTTGAATCAAGTGGACGGCTTGACAAACGTCAACATGCCTTTCGTACTGGGTATGGTACTGAAACTTATTTTGCGGAGCTGGAAAGATCACTACCAACCGTAGACGAACACGGCATGATTGCTTCCTTGGATCTGAAGAAGGCATACGATACAACCTGGCGACATGGTATACTGCGTACTCTGAAGTCATGGCAGATACGTGGGAGAATGCTAAACACATTGCAAAGCTTCCTTTCGAATCGAACGTTCCAAGTGTCCGTAGGAGGATATATGTCCGGCGAACACCCACTGGAAAACGGAGTACCACAGGGTTCCGTGCTATCTGTAACACTGTTTCTTGTTGCAATGCAACCTATCTTCCGAGTAGTACCGAGTGGAGTCAACATACTCTTGTATGCGGACGATATCATTCTCGTGGTGCGAGGACCCAAAAGTGAAGCTTTATACCGCAAACTGCAGGCCGCCGTCAAGGCCGTGGACAAATGGGTGAAGAGCGTAGGTTTTGCTGTGTCAGCAACAAAGTCGCACATTTTTTATTGTAGCCCGAACGCACGTCGAGAACCGGCACATGCCATTACCATCGATCGGATTCCCGTCCCAAAGACCAACCGATTGAGAATCCTAGGTGTAATACTTGACCGAACGTTAACTTTCAAACCTCACTGCCAAACGGTGAAAAAAGCGTGCGAGTCTCGATTGAGGATTTTGCAGATCATTGGCGCCAAACTTCCGCGTGGCACTCGGACAACTCTGTTGCAGGTTGGGTCGGCACTTATCACTGCGAAACTGTTATATGGAATTGGACTTGTTAGCCGAGGAGGACCGACAACCCTGCAGACACTCGCGCCTGCATACAACAAAATGGTCCGATTCGCTTCCGGAGCCTTTGTAACCAGCCCAATAAACTCGATAATGGCTGAAGCTGGAACTTTGCCTTTTGAACTGTTAGCAGCACAATCCACCGCGCGAACGGCTGTTCGACTACTGTCGAAGAATCGTAGTAATAACACTCTCCCTCTTATTCAGCGATCATCTGATCGTTTGTTTGAGCTAACAGGTACAGCGCTCCCCAATGTTGATCAGCTCATAAGGCAAAGCAACCGTGTTTGGCACGCACGAATACCATCGATTGTCTGGGACGTCAAAAGAAGAGTTCGAGCCGGTGATCCACCGGATAAAGTTCGTCCAGTTGTCCAACAGCTGATCTCAACTCGCTTTCACAGGTCGACGGTCATCTATACAGACGGTTCAAAGTGTGAAGAAACGGTAGGAGCCGCGTTCCATACCAATGGCTTAGAAAGAACGTATAGCCTCCCGAAAAATTGTAGTGTTTTTTCTGCAGAGGCGTTTGCTCTGAAGATGGCTGTGTCGATTCCAAACATTGACAAAGAAATTGTGATCCTGACTGATTCTGCGAGTTGTCTGTTAGCCTTGGAAGCAGGAAAATCAAAACACCCATGGATACAGGAGATTGAAAAAATCGTGCAAAACAAACTTGTCAGATTCTGTTGGATTCCTGGACACGCCGGTATCAATGGAAATGTCGCAGCCGACCGATTAGCCAACGAAGCTAGGATACAACCCCCCATCGATACACCTATCCCAGCTGAGGACGGTTGGAAGACAGTGAAGGAAAACATACGGCGATATTGGGATAACCAGTGGTACCAATCGAGAGATGCAAAACTGAGGGAAATAAAACCAGATACACACAGATGGGCCGATCAAGGGAGCGCAGCTGACCAACGTGTGTTAACACGACTGAGGATTGGCCACACGCGGCTTACCCATACTTTCCTACTGCAGAAAGAACCTCCGCCCAATTGCGAATGCTGTGGAACGATACTGGATGTTAAACACATTATTCTAGAATGCAGAAAATATGAAAAAGAAAGACAAGAGAACGAAATCAGTACAAGTTTACGAGACGCCTTGAATAATACAGAAGATAGTACAGCAAAACTATTGAAGTTTTTACACCAATCAAGATTATACAAAAAGATCTGAACAAAAATGAAACACTTTAAGTGAAGACGATAGTGAACGAATAGAAATCAAAGAAGAGAAACGGAAGAGCAGAAGCACAAGAAGATGAAGATGTAGAGAAATAGAAGGAAAAATGGAAGAAGATAAGCAGAAGAAGAAAAGTGGAAAGAGAAAGAGAAACGGAATCAACGGAAGAAGAAAAGTGGATGAAAAAAAAAAATAAAGAAGAAATTGAAGGAGACTTTACGAAAGAAGCAATGCAGTAGAAAGAAGCAAAACCAAAAAGTGAAACAGAAGAAGACAACGTGAATGAGAGAAACGTAACACAATCGAAAGAGAAGAAAAGCAAAGCGGGTAAAGTGGACGAATAGAAGTCGAAGAAGAGAAACGGAAGAGCAGAAGCACTAGAAGTTGAAGACGTAGAGAAACAAAAGGAAAAAATGGAAGAAGATAAGCAGAAGAAGAAAAGTGGAAAGAGAAAAAGAAACGTAACGGAATGAACGGAAGAAGAAAACCGAAGCGGCTGAAGGAAAAACTTAAAAGCAGAGGAAATCGAAAGAGGCACAACGGAAGAAGCAGTGGTAAGAAGCGAAATAGAAAAGTGAAATAGAAGAAGACAACGTAAATGAGAGAAACGTAACACAACTGAAGAAGAAGGAAAGCGAAGAAGAGAAGGAAAAAACTGGAAGAAGATAAGCAGAAGAACAAAAATGGAAGCAGAAAAAGAAGCGTGACGGAATCAGCGGAAGAAGAAAACCGAAGCGGATGGAGGAAAAATGGAATGCAGAGGAAATTGAAGGAGACACAACGGAAGAAGAAGAAAAGCAAAGCAGAAGAAGAAAAGTGGAAGGAGAAATGTAAAAAAAAAAGGAAACAGAGATAAGAAAAGCAGAACAATCGCAAGAAGCAGGAAAAGTGGAAGCAAACCAACGAAGGAACAGAAGGATAAGTAGATAAGTTGTAGATAAGGGTTGAGAAGGGTGGAACGAAGTGGAATGGGAAACCATTTATTGGATTAATGTTATACTTGAATTTCAGAATTTCGTAAGACACGAATGCACCCTTCTGGTGTAAAGTGTCATTAATAAAAAAAAAAAAAAAAATTATTATTATTATTATTATTATTATTATTATTATTATTATTATTATTATTATTATTATTATTATTATTATTATTATTATTATTATTATTATTATTATTATTATTATTATTATTATTATTATTATTATTATTATTATTATTATTATTATTATTATTATTATTATTATTATTATTATTATTATTATTATTATTATTATTATTATTATTATTATTATTATTATTATTATTATTATTATTATTATTATTATTATTATTATTATTATTATTATTATTATTATTATTATTATTATTATTATTATTATTATTATTATTATTATTATTATTATTATTATTATTACTTATTACTTATTATTATTCATTATTCCCCGCGTGTCGCCGGTATTCCTCTCTTCATGTTTCTTACCGTGTGCTTTCCTTCGCAGTCGCGTCCGCCTATCCGCCCTGTGGGACCTGCGTCACAGCCGCGGCCGCCCAGGATTTGGTGAAATCGCCCGAAAACCGCTTCAAAAAGTGGAAAAAGAAAGCGACCACATGTTGGTCCACCCATGCGCGCGCCCACCACCCGGTGCCCCTGGTCCATCCCCCGTCGTTGCGTCGGGGGTCGCCCGGGGTGTGCCGGTGAAGATAACGAGAAAAAAAAAGCCGGAAAGGTTTAAAATTATTAATCATCCCCCTGACCCCTCATCCGTTTGAATCTTTTCGAAAATTCGAAAAATTAAAAAGTGTCCGAACGTCACCCTAGGTGTGCAACAGTGTCTTCCACAAGTGTGTGGATACAGTGGGGCACAAAATTTTACGTACACTTACGTAAATTATACGTCGAAAGGACAAAGTAGGTAAGAACGTTTCATTTTTACCTTGCTTTCGTTTGTTTGGAGTAGGTAACGGGTGACCGTTGCCAATTGTGTAGTTCCGACGTAAGCTTACATGGCGGCCGCTAGCAGCGGCGACCCGGGAGGGTCTGTTAAACGAAGACTTCCGGCGTATAAAGACCCGTTAAATAAATTTGGCGAATTGACTTTCCTTCAGCTGACTGGCAAAAACGAAACTCCTCTCCCAAAAAACCCTTCGTAATCGGTAAATCAGTAGAGGCCTGTGCTGGTCCGATTGAGAATGCCAGAACTGAGGCTCAGGGTACCAAATACACTTTGAGTATCCGTGATCCGGCTCAAGTTGCCAAGCTGCTGCAACTGACAAAACTCATCGACGGAACCGAAGTGGAAGTTGCCCCGCACCCGAATTTGAACGTCAGCCGCTGTATCATCTCGTGCTACGACCTACTCAATATGGAGGAAAAGTACATCCTAGAAGAACTAATTCAGGATAAAGTTATTCGCGTCCAACGAATCACCAAGAACGAGAACGGTAAGAGAGTTAATACCACCGCCTTGATCCTGACGTTTTGCAAGACAACGTATCCGGAGTATATAAAAATCGGCCTTTTGCTTGTTGCAACCCGCCCATATTTCCCGAACCCGATGCTCTGCTATGGATGTTTCAGCTACGGTCATACGCGTTCCCGATGCCCTGGACCACAGCGCTGTTATAATTGCTCAGGCAATTTTCACGGGGAGGCGGCCCCTCTGCCGAAACCCCAAAGGAAACCCCCCCCCCCACCCCCCCCCCCCAAAAAAAAACCAATTTTAAAACCAGGTGAGTGAAGAATGTGTTTTCCCGAGGCCAGAAAACGCGTCGAATTACAAACAGGAGGAAATTACGCGCAAGTTGCTGCACAGCAGAATGCGATAGAACGAAAGTTGAAGGAACCCAAAGCAGCCATGGCAAAAAAAGATGATGAAATCGCCCGATTACTGGAAGAGGCCAAGAAGAAAGACGACCGCATCGATCAAATGATGGCTTTTATCAAGCAGATCAAGCAGCAAGCCGCCCAAGGAAAACCAAGTCACAACAGCGAAACCGTCAGTCAAGAAAAGTCGCACCATAGCCGTGAGCAACGACCAGCCCTCTCAATGCCCGGCCCCATCACTCGATCGAGGAACAACTCTCCAGCCGTTCAAGAATCGAAACGTGGACGCACCCCGAAATATAATTATAATAAACCAGTCACCTCACCAGACCCGAGCCCGCCACCAAAAAAAACCGCCGTCACCCACGACCTCACGGAAATGGCCTTCTCTAGCGAGGAGTCAGAAGTACCGCAGGCCCCCCCTGGTAAAAGTCTTCGATAGTTCCACTCCCCTTCATCGCATGGACCACAACGACAACCAAGGCACGAACACGGACAACGAGATAAATCGGTTCGGAAGTAGGGAAAGTGTAGTACCCCTTCCGACGCAAGAACGGCAGGTTGAAGGAGTCATCCGAGCCGTCTTACCCCAACCCGTTGATGGCAAATTCACCTCCGTAGCCGATGGAAGCACTTATTATACCACGATATCGGAAAATTGGGATAGACGGCAGGGGGAAGGGGTAGCCCTTCTTTGCCCTGGCCGCCGCCCTACACAAACGGATACACTAAACACAGAAATAAATAACGCAAACAACAACACTACTACGAAATTCCATGACAGACGGCAGGGGGGAAGGGTAGCCCTCCTATGCCCTGGCCGCCGTCCTACACCAGCAAACATAGAGCATCCAACATCTGCAACCGATGACAGCGTCACCTTCAACAGCGAAGCATTCGACAAAACTACACAAAGTCTTTCCCCGGTGCCGGCTATTGCAGGTGTATCTGGAAGCAATCGTGTAGTAGTTTCGGCAATGGCTGGCACTGTGGAGCAAAGCGTCCCACAGGTCAGTACTCGTTTTTCCAATCCGTATGCAGATACTGTCTCGCAAAATTTTCCAGATCGCCAAACTGCAGCAGTTCTCTCACCCGGGGAAGGCCCGTATCGTCGAAGAAATATTACACAAAGCGCTCCCCCAGTGCCGGCTGTTGTCGGTGTTGGCAGAACTAGTGTAATTGTTTCGACAGCAGCTGGTACTGTGGGACAAAGCGTCCCACAGGCAAGTCAGAATTTTGTACCAACACCTGCAGAGCTTATCGCACCACCTTTTTCTCCCACAGCTGACCCGCTGATACGAAGAGCATCCACATCGTCGTCTGTCACCCGATCCGTTACAGATAGTCACCCCGATGGCGTCTTCGCACTACAGTGGAACATGCGTGGCCTCAGGGCCAATATCAGCGAATTAAAACTTCTCATCGCCGATCTCGAGCCTTGCGTCGTGGCTCTACAGGAGACGAAGGCGAACCAAACCGTCATTCCACCAGACTTCGTCGGCAGACACTACACGCTGCTTCTGGAGTCGAACAGCGTTCACTACTGGCAACACGGGGTTGGCCTTGCCGTTCGGGAAGGCATACCATATGAGCGTGTACAGATTGATACCACACTGCACCTCATCGCTGTACGCATCCACGCACCGATCCAGGCAACTGTAGTGTCTGTCTACATTCCGCCGAGTTCTGCGCAGTGCCAAGCTGCATTGGGTGAGTTGTTTGAGCAGCTGGAAGGTCCAGTGCTACTCCTGGGGGACTTCAACGCGCATCATCTCGCGTGGGGATCCCACCAATCGAACTCGTTAGGCCAATTTATCGCTGAGACGACCTTGAGCAAACAGTTGGTGGTGTTAAACGACGGCTCGCATACTCGCATCGACCCGGCTACGGGAAACACTTATGCTATCGATGTGAGCATCTGTTCCGAGAGGCTTGCTCGTAGGTTTATCTGGAGAACCTTGTCAGACACGCACAACAGCGACCACTTCCCGATCACAGTGTCCATTCCCGGGTGGACGAATCATCGAACGGCTCGACAGAAGTGGCTTTACGACCAAGCGGATTGGTCGTTGTACGAGCGACTTACAGCGGAGACCATCACGTCAGAGGCCGAGTGGGACGTAAGCAGCTTCACGGAGAAAATTATCGCAGCAGCGGCAAAGTCCATACCACGAACCAGCGGACGAATCGGACCGAAGGCGGTACCGTGGTGGTGCCCCGAAACAAAAGCAGCAATCCGACAGCGGCGAAAGTGCCTTCGATCTCTCCGACGTCTTCAACAATCCGATCCAGATCAACCCGAAGCATTGGCGAGGTTCCAGCAAGCAAGAACAGCGACACGAAAGGCGGTCAACAAAGCGAAGGAACAGTCGTGGCAAAACTTCGTAGGGAAGATATCACCGAGTAGCACGGCAACCGAATTATGGCGGACAGTGAACAACTTGCGTGGCAACCGGCAACAGCGCCTGGTAATCCTTAAACGAGCGGACGGGTTCACGGACGACCCCGAAGTAGTGGCAGAAGAACTGGCGAACGTTTACTGCGAAAGGTCAGCGACTTCAAGCTACCCTCCATCATTCCAGATGGCGAAAGCGGCAGCTGAACGAGGGTCCATAGATTTCTCGCACAACAACGATGATGTGTATAACATCAACATCACCATGAACGAACTTCTGTGGGCCCTCGAAAAAGGGCGAGGCGCCTCAACAGGCCCAGATTCGATAGGGTATCCTCTGCTGCAACGTCTTCCGCTGTCTGTGAAAACGACCTTCCTCAAGCTGCTGAACGATATCTGGCGCAGTGGCGAGTTTCCCGCCAGCTGGCGGAATGCCATTGTCGTTCCAATACCAAAGCCGAACTGCCACGAATCCGGACCGAATGCCTTCCGACCGATATCACTCACCAGCTGCATGGCGAAGCTCCTCGAACGCATCATCAATCGACGGCTAATCACCGAGCTAGAGTCAAGTGGACGGCTAGACAAGCGACAGCACGCTTTTCGTGCAGGACGCGGCACTGACACGTACTTTGCCGAACTTGAACGATCGCTGCCTACTACCGACGAACACTGCCTGATTGCGTCTTTGGACCTGTCGAAGGCGTACGACATCACCTGGCGACACGGCATATTGCGAACGCAAAAGTCTTGGCGAATACGTGGTCAGATGCTGAATCTGCTGCAGAGTTTCCTCTCAGAACGGACGTTCCAAGTGTCCATAGGGGGACACAAGTCTCGTAAGTACCCACTGGAGAATGGAGTGCCACAAGGTTCCGTACTGTCTGTGACACTATTCCTCGTCGCGATGCAGCCGATCTTCCGTGTGATGCCCGTTGGAGTCGATATTCTTTTGTACGCGGACGACATCCTCCTCGTGGTACGACGTGAGGAAGGGGAATGCTTGCACCGAAAACTGCAGGCCGCTGTCCAAGCGGTGGACAAGTGGGCGAAAAGCGTGGGATTCGCCATATCCGCAACGAAGTCACAGACATTTTACTGCAGCCTAAATGCGCGTCGAGATCCGGCGGAAGAGATCACCATCGATCGAACCCCCGTCCCGAAGACCAACCGTCTGAGGATCCTGGGTGTCTCGCTGGACCGAACGCTGACGTTCAAGCCACACTGCAAAGCGGTGAAGAAAGCATGCGAATCTCGACTACGGATCCTGCAGATGATCGGCGCCAAACTACCACGTGGCAATCGAACAACTCTGCTGCAGGTTGGTTCAGCGATAGTTACCGCGAAGTTGATCTACGGAGTTGGACTAGTGAGCCGAGGAGGATCGGAGACCCTTCAGACTTTAGCCCCAGCGTACAACAAAATGGTACGATTCGCTTCCGGAGCGTTTGTGACCAGCCCAATCATCTCGGTTATGGCCGAAGCTGGAACACTCCCCTTTGAATTCTTTGCAGTTCAATCTGTAGCACGAACGGCTATCCGGATTCTAGCTAAAAGCCGAACGAACAGCACCCTTCCACTAATCCGGCGAGCATCTGAACGTTTACTTGATATGACGGGTACCGAACTTCCTGCTGTCGACCATTTAACGAGACAGAGCGATCGTGTATGGCACGCACGTAAACCATCGATAGTATGGGATGTAAAGCGAAATGTACGAGCCGGTGATCCGCCGGATAGAATCCGTCCAGTCGTTCAACAGCTGCTTGCGACCAGATTCCACAGGTCAACGGTGGTCTACACCGATGGTTCTAAAAGTGAAGATACCGTTGAAGCCGCATTTTGCACGGCTGGCTTTGCTGATTTGTTCAGCCTTCCGAGAGCATGCAGCGTCTTCTCGGCAGAGGCGTACGCCATAAAGAAAGCGCTTTCGATACCGAACGTCAGTACCGAAATGATTATTTTAACGGATTCAGCCAGTTGTCTTCTGGCCTTGAAATCAGGAAGGTCGAAGCACCCGTGGATTCAAGAAATCCAAGAGATTGTGCGTAACAAACTCGTCCGCTTCTGTTGGATTCCGGGACATTCTGGGATCACCGGAAACACCCAGGCTGATCGACTAGCAAACGAGGCTAGAGACCAACCCGCCATAGATATGCCTATTTCTGGCGAAAATGCACTACGAGCAGTGAAAGAAGCGATACGCCGCCGATGGGACCAACAGTGGTACGAAACTAGGGACGCAAAATTGAGAGAAGTGAAGTTCGACACGCGCAAGTGGATGGACCAGGCCAACCCAGCCGACCAACGTGCGCTAACACGCCTCAGGATCGGCCACACTCGACTGACGCATACTTTTCTGTTGAAAAAGGACACACCGCCCATCTGTGAGTGCTGCGGAACTGAAATCAGCGTGCAACACGTTATCCTCCACTGTCGAAAGTACGAGACAGAACGCCAAGAAAACGACGTCAGCTCCACCAACCTACAAGATGCCTTGAATAATATCGAAGGAAATACGATGAAACTGCTGGCATTCCTACGCCAAACTGGGCTGCTTAAACAACTCTAGGAAGAACGCAAAGCACCCCACGATTTCGGAAAATTGGGATAGACGGCAGGGGGGAGGGGCCCTGGCCGCCACCCTACACCAGCGAACACTACTCATCATACCAAAGCGGAGTTGTCGACAGAGCTACACAAAGCCTTTCCCCTGTTGCCGGTAGATCTGGAAACAATGTGTAGTAGTTTCGGCACCAGCTGGAACTGTGGGACACTGGCGTCCCACAGGTTAGTACCCGGCTTTTTAAAACTCCATCAGGTACTGTCTCGGTGATCTTTCCAGGTCACTACCAAGCCGCAGCAGTTTCCCCAGACGATATGCCGACAGTTGGCACCACGTCATACCACTTCCCCACCCAGAAGGAAAAAAAAACCATCCAGAACTCGCTCCGGCTACCGACACCGGACTTACGCTACATATGCACCGATGATGTAGACAAAGAAGAAGAAACGATAAGTGAATGAAGTGAAGAAGAGATATAAGTAGAAGAAAATGAAGAATAGAGAAGAAGAAATGAGAAGTAATGTAACAACAACCACTCTGTTTATAAAAACTCCGCCTATTCGACACGAATGCACACGACTGTGTAAAGTGTCGTTAATAAACAAACAAACAAACAAACATAATTTAACATAAAACACGTCTAAAACTACACTAATTTGTTTCTCGGGACAAGTTGAAATTATATACACTGAAGCACTTGTTGAAGACACGAGACATGCTGCGCATTGGTTCATGTAAGCCATAGTTAGTCCTTGCAGGCGAAATGTTGAGGAACGAATGTGAACGAAGATTGTGACGACGTATGTTGATGTTCAAGAGGCTCAGCAGCGAAGATTTGTCAACGTTTCCTTGCAGGAGGTCTCCAATAAAGCATGCTTTTGCCACGTTGCGGCTCGCCTCTAATGATTCCAGATTTATCAGCATACAGCGGCTTACATAACTCGGCAAGTTGAGTGGATCTCTCCACCTGAGATGACGTAGAACGAAACGGATAAATTTTCGCTGAATGGCCTCGATGCGTTGGATTCCATTCTGGTAATAAGGTGACCATATGACACTAGAATATTCCAGGATAGGACGCACAAGTGAGCAGTACAAAGCTTTCAAACAGTAAACATCTTTGAACTTTTTGGCAAAGTGGAATAAGAATCAAAGCTGCGATGACGCTTTAGCCACTACGTACGCGACGTGATCCTTGAAATTCAGTTTGGTATCAATCAGAATCCCCAAGTCCTTTACTATCGATGCGCGCTGTAGTTGTGTACCCCCCAATGCATAGTTGAAGTGGAAAAGTGAGTGTTTCCGACCAAATGATATAACCGAGCATTTGGACACGTTCAGTGACATTCGGTTGATATGACACCATTCAGCAAAAACTTCCAGTTGTTGTTGCAGGAATAGCGCATCATGAGGTTAACGTACCGTACAGTAAAGCATACGATCGAATGATGAAATTGACATCGTTCATATAGGTCAAGAATAAAAACGGCCCCAAGTGACTGCTTTGGGGAACGCCGGAGCAAACCAGAAAGGATGACGAAACGTAGTCACCGATTTTGACGGACATACTTCGACCGGTCAAGTATGAATGGAGCCAGATAACCAAATTGTTATTCATACCTAGTTTGTCAAATTTAGCTACAGCAATTTGATGATTCATTTAATCGAATGCAGCAGATAAGTCAGTGTAGATAGCGTCTACCTGTTAACCATTCTCTATCTGGCGTATCACAAACGATGTGAAGCAAGTCAAGTTGGTTGTTGTCGAGCGTTTTGGCAAAAATCCGTGCTGGTCCTCTGAGATGTAATGTGTGTAGCACTGAACAAGCTTCTGGAGAACAATCACCTCAAACAGCTTAGAAGTAGCGCTTAATGCAGCTATACCTCGATAGTTCGATACGTTTCGCTTACTACCTTTCTTGAGAACTGGGAAAACATACGACTATTTCCAGCAGTTTGGGAAAACACCAGTAATCAAGGAGATGTTAAATATAGTTGCAAATGGCGTTGCAAGTGTATCCGCACAACGTTTCAGCACAAGCGATGGGATGCCATCTGGACCAGATCCAGTAGATGATTTTAATTCTTTCCCTGCTGATATAACCATATCGTCGGTGATAACGAATTGCAGCCCAGGGGAAGAAAGTCGAGGAACATTTCTGGTGGCGGCGACTATTTCATGCGGGTCAAGGTGTTCGTTAGTGAAAACACTGCTGAATTGAGAGCGGAAAAGGTTGGAAATGTCCGTGGTGGAATCAGCTTCTAGGGTGCCGTTAGTCATTGTAGAAGGCAGTCCGGATTCCTTCCTTTGGTCATTGACATAACGCCAGTAACTTCGTGGATGAGACTTGAGGCGGCGTTGCAAACGATCCTGATAGCCGTTAAACAGGCGGTCATTGAGTTGCTTGTAATTATTGTTCGCTTCCGTATAACTTGCTCTCATGGAGTCCGTGCGATATTTGCTATGCCATCTGAGAGATGCCCGCTTCACCTTTTTTAGATGCTTGAGATCAGCATTTGATCAGGCAGGTTTTGTCGGTTCGTGAGTAAATTATTGGAACAAACTAGTTAATGGCATACAGGAGGATTCCAGACATGGTCGATGCAGCGAGGTTTGCATGATAATCTCAAAGAACTTCGTCCCAATTGATACCTGCGAAGAAGAATTCATTCATGCCATTGAAATCGGCCTTACTGAAATCGTAAGAGAAGCTGTTCGATGTACCATGGTAGCGTTGCTGAGGGCATATCTTGAGTTTCAAAAGCACAGGAGGGTGGTGCCTACTGATTTTAACTAGCGGCGACGGAGCTTGCATAACCATACATTCCTCGCATAGATCCTCACTAACGAAGCAAAGATCCAGCGTGCGATTGTTTTCATTGACAATTCCATTCAACTGCCTGAGTCCAGCCGTGCTATATGCATCAAGCAACTTTCGTGACGCCAGGTTTATCGACGAACGAGATGTATTCGGGAAAAGGGAACCATAAGAATTATATTGCCAAGAGATCGTGCTCAGAATGATGAGGTTGTTTCTCGGTCCCAGTTGCGAGACTATCCAGTTGAGCGAATCACTATGCGTGTCTATTAGTGTTTCGTCGTTCACCCAATCGGGAGGGATGTAGACGACGCATAGGTAGAGTGTTGCGTCAACAGTGGTGATTGCGACCCATAATTGCTCATCTGTCGAGTTAGAAGGAGGACATATCGCACGAGATTTATAACTTGAGCGAACTGCTAGCAATACACCACCTCCAGTGCTTTTGATGCTGTTTGAAGGCGACCGGTCTTGTCGATAAACGGAATATGACTCGTCGAATAACTGATTCGTCGAAGTGTTTCCGTTGAGCCAAGTTTCGGAAAGCGCGTAAACGTCATAGCAGCCGTCACTAAGGGCCAACTGATAATCAGCGAGACAGCTGTTGATCCCACCAACGTTTTGGTAATACAACAGAATGTTTGAAGAGACAGGTGCAACATGACTTACTTGGGATGCACTCGAGCTATGATGGGCAGCATCAAAGACCGTATCGCTAGCACAGGAACGTCTGAATTGCGACGGCTCGACTGAGCTAGGCGTCCGGCGTCTCGGGTCCGATGACGGTGAGCTCGGTTGATTAGTGAAATTGCGCGAACATGACGTTTGGTTTGAAGCACTAAAAGCCAAAGAACCATCAAGAAACGAATCGTTTGGAAAAGCAGCGTACTTGCCTGTGGTAGGGGTTCGGAAGATCCCGTCTCCCAACTCAAACACAGGGCCGGAACGGCTGTTGTTCGCTGACGGGATGGGCTCGACTGCAATGAGAGGTATAGGGACTTCCTTTGGGCTTCTGGCAAGTGTGCGTTCCGGTGTAGAGCAAGATGACAGTTGGTGGTCGCATCCGAAACTATCCCAAATAGGCACGATAGAAGCAGAAGAAGCGCTGCAACACGAAAGTTCTGCTTGAGTGAGAAGGTTGAAAAACCCGTCCACCAAACTCGACCACAGGGCCAGAACGACTCTGATGGCAGGAAATAAAACGGCTTTGGTAGCAAGAAACAGCTGACGCGACTGAGTCGAGTGGTTTGGAGTCTCCCATAATGCGACAGGCAGTGCGTTCTGGGAAGATTGCAGCAACGGTGAGGGACGCAGCAAAAACAGCGACGAGGTTTATTGTTAACATTCAGTACAATCACTTCGTTATCTGTAGTTTCAGTTTGTCACAGTTCCGGTCCATTCCGGGCGATTTTGGTAACTTTCTTCGACCGAGAATCATCGAACTCACAAAACTGAATACTTTCCGGCCACGAATCGCAGGAAAGGGCTACATCCCTTTTATTTTGCTTGACACCGACTTTAAAGGAAACAAGGATCTATTCGTTTGGGAACCAATTTGGTAGCCCGTGGTTTCTCATGTGTCTCCAAACACAGACAATCAGAGACGAGAGATGAAATTTCGTCATTCGTAGTACTGGGATGAAATGCTGATAAGTACACGCAAAGCAGATCGTCGTTTAGGTCATCTGTTTTGATTGAATCGATTGGAGCTTTTTTTCCACGTAGTATTGGTTTATTCTCAGAGCTGGACAAAGTAGGGCGACGCTTTGGGGTACCACGAACAGAATCAATGCGATCATTGCAACGATAATATATTTGTGAGCTTCTGCGCTGCTCAGTATGCTAACGAACCATTTTTTTACACCAAAACTGTCACCGATCAGTTCATCTAGGTTGCTGCACTAAGATACCCCTGAAAATCCCGTATATCAAACACGTTTATTTGACGTATCACCCATGGGCTCCTGAAATTCTCGGTTAGCGGAACAGTAGAATAATTGTACAAGCACAATTATTGTGATTGTTACTTTGTGTAAAAAAGGCACATTGGAAGTGCACAAGATTGCACTGAGCTGCCCACGACACAGGTAGCCGAGAAATTTTACTTTTACGAAAAATTCTTTGACTAGACTGGGAATCGAAGCAAGTCAACCAGAAAATGTTGGTTCAGCGAATTATACTGCGGAACTCATATCCACTATGAAGTTCAACACATTTGAGCATGTCTGAGTGAAATCTAACCATGTGAACCATGATGTTCTTCTAGCCAAACTACTTCGATTGGGTGTTTCGGAAAGGATGTGCAATTGGCTACAATCGTACCTTGGCAATAGAAGCCTCTGTGTGAAGATAGGATCATAAGAATCTCTGTCTTTCACTCCTGCATCCGGTGTGCCACAGGGAAGCAATTTAGGTCCACTGCTGTTCTCGTTATTTTTTAACGATGTGACTATTCTGCTTGCAAATGGATGTTTACTTATCTATGCCGATGATCTGAAGGTTTTCCTCGTCATTCATAACGAAGTGGATTGCAGAGAACTTCAGGGACTTCTAAACTGCTTTGCACGGTGGTGTTGCAAGAACTACCTCCGAATAAGCGTCTCCAAGTGCTGTGTCATTTCCTACTGCCGGCGAAAATCCCCAATTCTGTACGACTACAACATAGATGGGCAGCAACTTGAACGTGTGGAAAAGGTTAGAGATCTCGGCGTGCTGTTGGATTGCAAATTGACATTCAAACTCCACTACTCTGCCATCGTGGACAAAGCTAATCGTCAGTTAGGATTTATTTAAAAAATTAGCAAAGATTTCAACGATCCATTGTGTTTGCGCTCTCTCTACTGTTCACTAGTCAGATCCATTCTGGAATTTGCATCGATAGTGTGGTCACCGTATGAGGCAATTTGGAGCACGAGAATCGAAGCTGTTCAACGGAAGTTTGTCAGATACGCTCTTAGGAACCTACCGTGGCGTGACCCGTTAAACTTGCCGCCGTACGAGCAACGCTGTGCATTGCTGGGAATTGAACCACTGAATGTTCGTCGCAAAATTAACCGAGCGGTTTACGGAGCTAAAATAATCAAAGGCGAAGTTGACTGTCCCGCTCTGCTCGAGCGTGTTCGTTTTTACGCCCCGGAACATCTTTTGCGATCCAGAGAATTGTAACAGGTACCACCAAGGAATACTGACTATGCAGCAAATGATCCCATCAATTCTATATGTAGACTATTTGTAGAAGCATGTAACGTTTTTGATTTTAATTTGCCGACTGAGACATTTGGACAACTCTTGTATAGTTCGCGTATTTTTAATTAATTAGTTTAAATTAATTTCATTAAGACCACGATGTCAGATGAAAACAATCATAATAAATAAATAAATAAATAAATAAATTATACGGCGAAACTCACGTTTTCGCAAAAGTTATGAAGCTTCAATATTGCAACAACAAAATTAATAGATCTTTCACCCGAATTTAAAGTACATGTTTATGGCGACTTTAACCAAAGCGGGGCCGAAATCATCAGACACTCAGAAAATGAGAAAATCTCGAGAACTTTTTCAAATCCCAGACAACCAGAAGTCGTATAAGATTTCACAGATAATATCGTATAAAATGTAAATTGAAATCACTATCATATATAACTATATGCTATGTATGGTCGGTATGCACAATTTATCGCATAGAATGCATTTTTTTAGTACTTATTACGATAGTTCATTTAAACTCGCATAATGATGTGAAAACCTCCGGATTTTGAATGTGAAAAGTCGTATCTATTCCATGCATTTATGAATATACGTACATTATCCAATTATTTTTAAATATATGTACTATATGCAACACATCTTACAAAGTGGTAACGCAAAACATGCTTTACGATTTAAATTATAATAATAATAAAATTTGCATCATATGTATGAGCCAAATCGTTTTATGTATATTTTAAATAGTGTGTAATGTGAAGTCTTCGAACATTTCAATCCATTTATAGACGAGCTTTTTCCAATCCTAGAAACTTATTTACCATTTCATTCGTCAATTTTGCTCACATTAAATAACCATCGCGCTGCCAAGAAGCTGGAACCGATAGAACACATAGCTGTTGCCTCTCATAGAACTGTGCCACAGTAAACAGTAAAAGGTTATTTTAATTCAATTAGCAATACATTTATTTGTACTTAGATACTTACTTCTTAGTGCTAACTCGGATAATTTATCGGTCACTTGGATACACTTAATGTTTAGATGAACGGTTGATCAGATGAACGCGTTGAAACCAATAAAAAAAAACAATGTGAAACAACAGCAAATGTGGAGAATATCGTGTATGTTTACAAGTTAAATCGCACAAAGTAATGAAGTTTTCCGCATATGATTTTATTTTAAATCGTATAACAATTCAACAAATTAAACGATTTACCTTGGCCTTCTATACGATGAATGTAAAATGTGATTGCCGAATATCAGTATATTTCATATCTACGATATGGTGCAGTGTACTGGATAACGCTTACCGACATAAGAGTGCTCGACTCGAGACTAAGTGAAAGTGGTTAAGTTATTTGGAAAAAGTATTAAAAAAAATTCAGATCAATCATGAGGAACATGAATTTGGCTGCTTCACTATGCTACAATAAGGAATCAATGACCGGTGGCCTTGTTTTTAATTTTTGGGAAACGTTTAGATCAAGTCGTATAAAATACCAATCCAAATCGGTATATAATCATGAATTTGGTCGTATATGCATCCAATTACTATCGTGTTTATAATCAAATAACTTGTACGCATACTTTTTTTTAGCGGCAAATGTATGGTTATAAAGTCGTAGAGTTTAATGAAAAGCATTGTAACAATGAGCATTAAAAACATTGTACTCGTAACGAATTTGATCGTAAGAATGTCGATCAAGTCGTATATATTTAGATTTTAAATCGTTGTCGATATCTAAATTTCATTCAATGCGGTTACATCGCCTCCACTTTTACACGTACAAAGAGTTTTATGGCATTATATACGATTTAACCACAGGGGATATATACATGTATATCGCGCTTGCATTTTGGGATATACGTGTAAACTGGTTTACTGGGATTTTTTTAAAAAAAAAGAAAGAAGAAAAAAAAAAAAAAAAAAAAATACACAAACCCCCCCCCCCCCCCCCCAAGAAACATATAAGAGAAATATTATTTTTTTTTTTTGGGTGCCCCTGTTTCCCAAAGAGGCCCCCTTTTTTTTTAAATTAAACATTTAAATCTACCTTCCCCTCTTTACTAACAAAAAAAAAAATCGTTTTAAAAAAAAAACACACAAAAAATGAAAAAAAAAAAAACCCGCCCCTTTTTTTTAGAAAAAATTATAAAAAAAACCACAAAAAAAAAAAAAAAAAAAAAAACAAAAAATTTTTTTTTTTTTTTTAAAAAAAAAAACCCAAAAAAATTTTTTGTGGAAATTTTTAAAAAACTTAGTGAGCGAGGGGGGCCCCAAAACAATTTATGGGTAAAGTTGACTTTACCCATATTTGAGTAAATTTGTATGGGAAAAAATACTCAAAAATGGGTAAGTAGTAATGTACTTATAAATGGGTATGAGCACTTTTCGCGTATATGGGTATTCTTCACCCATATTTGGGGAAACTGAACTTAGCGTGAACTTCATAAGTGACATACATCCAGGCGACTCATTTACATCTATCGACTGCACAGAAAAAACTGAAATTCAGACAGTTCTTTGAGACCCAGCAAGACCTTGTTCACTTTCCCAATGATTTGGTTCTACCACTGACCAAGGGTAAAATACTTTGGTTTTGGATCAAAGGAACTGACTTCTGGCAACAACCAACTGCCACTGTGAATTTAAATTCTTTTAACGTCAATAAGCGCACGCGATAGTTCTTTTTTTTTATTGAATCATTTATTTGTACAGGCTCAATCGAATCAACTTCAAAGAGCCAAGTTTTCATATTTAAATACATCAGTTATCCTAAAATTAAAGTTAGGGGGATAGAACCCATTACTCGCGGCCGTCTCGAGATTAATAGGAATAACAATTTAACGGATGGGAATATAGGAGGGAATTTCAAGTATGGTATTCAAAACACATTTATTTTAAATTCTAAATTGTCAAAAACTTATAAATATACAACTTTTGGTTTTTTTTGGCTTGAACATTTTTGAGAAAAAAAAAACAACACATAAACACAGACAAAAAAAAACTTATAGTAAACATACATGTTGAACAAACTACAATCTAAGGCTAATGTTAGTCAAAAACACATATATGAGCTTCCTAAACTCCAGATCACGTACAGCCAAAATATCTCGAACCGGTACAGTGGGTTGTTTACCTCGAGCCCGAAGATAATCATAAAGGTCAGATCTGACTCCACGATGCTCGGCACATGACCAAACAATGTGATCTGCGTCCTGATAGCCTTATCCACACTCACAGAGATTGCTGTCGCTCAGCCCAACATGGTATAAATGAGCGTTCAAAGAATAATGATTGGACATGAGGCGAGACATCATACGAATGAAGTCTCGACACACATCCACACATCCATACCCCAAAACCCAGATTTTTTCGACACCTTTGGGATGACAGAATGTTGCCATCGCCCCAAATCTCCTTTACTCCATTTATACTGCCAGCTGACGAGTGAAGGCGATTTGTCGATCATAAATATCGCCTTCCATAGCGCCCACCTTTGCAAACGAGTCCGCTATCTCATTGCCCAGAATCGAACAATTAGATGGGACCCATACAAAGGTGATGATAAAATAATGCGAAGATAAAGCAATTAGAAGCTCCTGTATTTTCATGAGAAAATACGAGGAGTGCTTTACCGGCCTCAAGGAGCGAATAGCCTCTATAGAACTGAGACTATCCGTGAAAATGAAATAATGATCCGGTGTAAGTGTGGAAACAATTTCTAGCGTGAAGTATATTGCCGCTAATTCAGCGACATATACGGAACAAGGAGCTTGAAATTTACGATTGGCGCTATAAATTTCATTAAATATACCAAAGCCTGCTTCATGAATAAACCAAAATGAACCAAACTGCCGTGGTCGGAGAAGCAAACACGATTGGGAATATTCAGCGAAGGGCTGACATCCTGTGTTATGTACCAATGGTACAAAGTCATGAAGCCAGTTTGATGATTCAACTCGAGAAGCTTCTCAAAGTTTGCGATTACCTGTGGGTTCATAACTTCACACCTAGTAAGGAGCCGGAGAGATAACTCTGAAAACCGATCCGAGAGTGGCAACATGCCAGCCAGCACTTCAAGACTCATGGTGTGAGTCGAGTGCATGCAACCTAACGCGATACGAAGACACCGATACTGAATACGTTCCAGTTTAATGATGTGCGACCGAGCCGCTGACTGAAAACAAAAACTACCGTATTCTATAACCGAAAAATTCGTTGTCCGATACAACGTTAGAAGACCAGGTAATTGTGCAGAGAAAGTTGATCCTTTACTGGCATTTTCACTTCAAATACTCAATGTGGGACCTCCAGGTGCACTTAGAATCGAACCAGACCCCAAGATATTTAAATGACATGGAATGAGTAATCGGTATAAACCAAATTTGAAGCTTCGGTTGTGCTGGGTTATGCTTCCTAGAAAAAAACTACCAACTCAGTTTTCGCCGTAGGGAATTCGATACCTAGCTCTAGAGCCCAAGATGACAAATTGTCTAAGGCATCCTGTAAGGGTCCTTGCAGATCGACCCCATTGGGTCCCGTGACAGACACTTCGCCGTCATCTGCAAGTTGTCTCAGCGTACAGTTGTCATTTAGACAACTGTCAATGTCTTTGACATAAACATTATACAGAAGAGGGCTCAAACATGATCCCTGGGGGAGACCAATGTAGCTAAATTGGGAAGCTGTAGAGGTTCCATGAGAAAAGCTCATATGTTTCTCTGACAGCAAATTGTACAACAAATTATTCATTAATGGTGAAAAGCCAAAAGCGTGGAGTTTATCTGAAAGAACTTCAACAGATACTGAATCAAAAGCCAAACTATTGAGTTCCAGAAGCTGATTAAACAAGTTCAACATGTGCCTCTTTGCGATGTCTGGGAGATTCTCAAGCAAGTTGAACTTGATCCTATCAGCCCCTGGAGCCGTATTGCCACACAAAAGGAGTCCGAGAGAGAACTCTACCATTGAAAAGGGTTGACTTATCTCATCTATCGAATTAGTGATTTCACGAGGAATCATCCGTGCCGGCACAGAATCTGGACAAACTTTACGCGCAAACTTGAGGATCCATTGGTCCGAGTACTCCTCGCTCTCGTTGTTCGTAGTTCGGTTACGCAGTCTTCGCGCCGTATTCCAAAGAGTGTTCATTGACGTTTCACGTGATAGCCCGTTCACGAATTGTCACCAGTAACCGCTTTTCTTGGCCTTGATGAGGCTCTTAAGTTCGCGTTCGAGAGCCGTGTATATTTCGAAGTGCTCAGGTGTTCCACGTCTACGGAAAACTTTAAACGCGTCGGACTTTTTACGGTAAACCTCGGTGCATTGCTGATCCCACCACGGAGAAGGAGGTTTCCTGCGAAGTGACGTTCCTGGAACTGGTCGAGTTTGAGCTTGAAGCGCGCTGTCCAAGATCAGATTGGAGAGGAAGTTATAGTCCTCCAGCGGTGGAAGAGCTTCTACCGTCGTTGCGGCTTCATCTACTGCTGACCTAAACTTTGTCCCATCGATGTAACGGGTAAGATCATAAGCGAGGTTGATGGATTTGGACGAATTGAACCCGGTGGCAACCGAAATTTTAATAGGCAAATGATCACTACCGTGGGGATCCTGGATCACATTCCATGTACAATCCAACGATAATGAATTTGAGCAAAGAGTGAGGTCTAATTTACTGGCAACTGAGGATGAACCAACCAAACGTGTTACTTCTCCATTGTTAAGGACTGTCATATTGAAGTTCAAAGTATCAAGTATCAAAGAAGACCGGTTGTCGTCGTACAGTTCGTACAGTTGAAATCTTCCATGATCAACCGTGGAGTGGGACCGAACACCGAACAACCGAACAAATATCTGAAAGTTGTTTTCGGTTAATTGAGGCTCTAGAAGGAATATATACAGAAGCAATGCAAAGGCTTTTATTTTTAATAACAGCCTGACATGCGACAACTTCAATACCTGAAGTTTGAGGAAAACTCACTCTATAGAAAGAGTAGCACTTTTTGATTCGATGATATTAAAATCATGAAACGGAAGAACGATTTCGGAAGAGAGCCATGTTTCAGAAAGAGCAAATGCATCACAACCGTATTGTGAGCCAAAAATTTGAAAGATTCCAATTTAGGAATCCATCTTGGACAATTCCACTGCAGAACAGTGATCAAATCCCCGAAATCACTTGGAAAATTATCCATCGAGGGAAATGATAGCTGCAAGGAGGGGCCACATGATTGTCAATTGCTTCAAAAAAGTCTTCACTGCGAGAAGCATTGCCAAAAGAATGCTTTTGAGAGGGTCAGAAATTTCGAGGTGCTTGAAGACCTTCGACACTGTCATCAAATGAGAACAGCCCAATCAAGGAGGAGGCTTCTGTTCTTAAAATCGGGGCATCAGGGGTTTCGGATGTCCTCGGAAGAGATAGAAAGTCCTGGAATTAGTTAGTGCTACGAAAATCAGGAGGAATTGGTTTTTTTCCTTTTTCCACCCTTCCTTGAAATGGGCAGGCTGATTTGGGGCTTAACTAACTTTCCTCAATAACTTTCCGTGGGCGGACGCCTCTTCGCTTCCTTGAAGCACCTTCCGGAAAGCTAAATGATGTTCCTCTTCAGTCAAATCAAAGTCAGACTCGTCATCTGACAGAGGAGCATAGGGGTTTGTATTTACATTGGGTGATGGGGAGGCTTTTTTCACCATTTCGGCGAAAGATTGCCTGGAACGTTGTTTAGGCGAGCGTTCTAATTTTTCCCCGCGTTGCTAGTACGCCGGAAACGACGAGAGAGCATAAGGAGGAGAACCCTTGCAAAAAGCGCATTTTGGTGTGCTGTGTGCACAGGCGCCATCCTCGTGTTTCTCCCCGCAATTGGGGCAGCGCGCCTTATTGCCGCAATGGGAGGTCGTATGTCCCATCTGCTTGCATTTCTGGCAGATCGTGACCCGAGGTACGAACAACCGTACAGGTAGTCGAAGTTTTCCCAACTCGACGTTTTGAGGGAGAGCTGGGCCAGAGAAGGTCACACGAAACGAGTCTGACGGTGTAAATTTTTTTTCGCCCTTATTAATATATACTGTGGCTAGTTGGCGCACATCCAGTATCTTCACTGGAGACAGCAGAGGGTTCTTAAATCGATCAACCCCCTGCTTCAGCAGGATCTCAGGGGTCAGACTTGTTTCGGTGACCACACCTTCAATTTCAATACCTAGAGCTGGGATATACACCCGATACTCGAGATTAAAGAGCTAAGAGACAGCAATTTCAAAAGCCTGCTTAAGGTTGGACACAACGACCTGAAGTCATTGGGTCTCACTTTGATTATCTCGGTCACTGCCGAGAATCGCTTCGTCAGATCATCATAAATCTGACAAACATTTAGAGGTTTCGTTTTGGGCTGAAAATAAACAACCCATGGACCAGATAAATCAGCTAGATAGGCTCGCGATCGGGTAACTTTTTGTTTTGTTTTTTCTTCTTTTCTTTATTATAGTGCCTTTCAGCCTTTTTCTGGTTCGGCACTTTGGTTTAATTAATTACGAGGGGAGTCCTTAAGGGACTTCTCCAAGAAGAGAGTTACCTTTTTGAGTTACCTCTTCATTCGGCTGCATAGATGATTCATCTTCCGACAAGTCATCCATGATTAAGCCATAGACTAACTCTAAGACCAGTAGGTCCCGAACAAATACGATTTTTTTCTTGGCTCAGTCAGTACTAGCACATCGGTCCCAAGCTCGGTCCCAAGCTTAATAATACGCCCCTAATAATGAACTCACACGAACACACTCTCAAATATTCTGTCAAAATAACACAGCAAATCAAAACAAAGGCGCAAATATGTATAGTTAGGTGCTGGCTTCAAGGTGTACTTCGAACCAAGGGGTTCTACAACAGTGAACCAATTTCAAATCGCTAGTTGCATATTGATTGTCGATTAAGCCGTGGGAGCCTCAAATGCTCAACCACTAACTCAACGCAATTATAAAAAATACACATAAACAAACTAAAGCTAAACACACTCTTACACACGCACACAAATTTACTCAGTAGAGAGAGAAAAACAAAAAACTTAACTTATATGTATTATTGATCTGCTGCCGGGTGACGAATGTGCTGCTGCTACCGAGCGACGATGTGTGGCCGCGTGTACCAGACGATGATGATGGTGCTGGTCGGTGGTAGTTGGATAAACGAATGCACGCTACACACGATGGGCTGCTGGTATGCGAGCCAAGCGGAGATACGATGCGAAATGGCTGATCACTTGCCAATTGCAATTAATTATTTTTCTTAATTGCACTGTTTCAACTACGCGTTGTCTTCTTCAGAATAAAAAAAAACTCTCACCACTGCGGCGAAAATATTGGCGAGGAGAAAAACAAAACTGAATTCTAGTATTTTAAACGGTAAGAAATCCAAAACTATGGAGCACGAAAAAAGATCTTTACCATTTGCTTGTACACTCACGAAATGACGCGATAATTCTACACGCAAAAAAAACCGCAGTAGAAACTACCATTTCGAGGGTTAAAATAAGCGCAAACAACAAACAATTTTCAGCTGACAATAAATGCGTTTGATTTTACCATGCCTGCGATTAGATCAACCATGTTGCGGTTGATATCAATATGAGGTCTGTCAAATATACCACAAATGTTGAAGGTTTTACCATAAACGTAGTAAATTTGACTGAAATTTCATGGTAGTTTTGAAGATAGGTATAGTCGGGTAATATCATAGACTAACTCTAAGACCAGTAGGTCCCGAACAAATACGATGTTTTTCTTGGTTCAGTCAGTACTAGCACATCGGTCCCAAGCTTAATAATACGCCCCTAATAATGAACTCACACGAACACACTCTCAAATATTCTGTCAAAATAACACAGCAAAACAAAACAAAGGCGCAAATATGTAAAGTTAGGTGCTGGCTTCAAGGTGTACTTCGGACCAAGGGGTTCTACAACAGTGAACCAATTTCAAATCGCTAGTTGCATATTGATTGTTGGTAATATGGTAGTTTCTACTACAAGATTTTTTTCTGTGTATGAATCAGATTTTGGCTGGGCTATAAAATTAAATTAAAATGTTGGAAAAATAAGGAATCGTGTTAGAAAACATTGGAGAAGAATAATCACCAAATAATCAGTTGCATATTGTGCTACTTAATGAAACGCTTTTGATTTGCGTGATATATTACGCAAAGCATCTCTTTGACTACCTGCTACACAATTTAGCGTGATACGTAACACGTTTCTGAAAATCGATTGATATAGCTTCTATTTTTTGAAATCATACTTTTCGTATCTAGGCGAAGAGAATCTGTCTGACTGAGGTACTAGTTGGAGTAAAATATGCTGATGGCATAGCAAAATGATGTTCAAGAGTACAAGGATCTTTCGAGGTCGAAGGAATAGCTCAGTTCTGTCTTGAAGACTTGCAGTGCTTACCGAAGGAATATTTTTTCGTTTCAGTTGAAAATGGATAGCGAAAATGTATTCTTGTGACGTCAATTTAAAATCTGAATTTTAAATAATATTGAAAAGTCAATTTTTTGTACATTTGTTTCCTGTTGATATCGTTTCCGAGCGTTTCCAGGCGATATGACCTACCGACCAACTTCAAATGTCTCCGATTTAATTGAAAATTTGTACACACGTTTTACCCACAGAAGTAAGTTTTTTCCACTGATGCAAACAATTGTTGGACTCAAGAGTCAGTTTTAAAAAGGGCGTAAACATTTTGAATAACACTTCAATTAATAATTTGTAGCTCGAAAACCTTTGGTTGTTAAAAAAAACTGTCCAAGAACAAGTTTTGGCCCTATGTGCGAAGGTTGGGAAAAAAATACACACTGAAATTTTTTTTATTGACAATTAACATTTAAATTTAATATTTAAATTTATTTTAAAAATGTAAGAACTTGAAGTTATAACGAAAATTTCAGCACAGATTTCAGGATGAATAAATGTAAGGAAAAAAAGTTTCTACAACATCTACTTTGGTAAATTTCTCAAAATGTTAATGTTTGCTGAAATAAACGTGTTCTGATGATATAATCTGATTTTGGAAGCATTTTAAAAAAATTGTCAGTAACTGATAATCTTCGTAAGAGAATCCGTTCTCGAGATATGTATTTCCGATTTAATTTTATCATATTCAAATAATATTCAAAAATACGACCTTTTCATAAATTATTCACGTTTCTCCAGTAACCACAAAACGTTTTTCGAAATGTTTGTTAAGTTTCCTACAACTCGATTTTTGACAGCAAGACGATTGAATGGACAATTCAAATGATATGGGGTAAAATGGTTCAAACAGTAATTTTAAAATTTTCGTTTAACATATGCCCATTTTGCTTGTTATTGTATTCTCTATACATTGTGTGAAAAAAAAAACTTAAAGCTCTAACGTCAGTTTTGGAGAAAATTTCAGGGTGGAGAGATCTGAAATGCAAAAGTGTTTCTAAGGTCAACTTTTAAAGCATCTTTAAAATCTCTACTATTTACCAAAATAAACGTGTTTCGATGTTGCAGTATATTTCCAGCAGAGAATACGGCCTTTTCATCAATTATTCACGGTTCTCCAGCATCACAAAAATACCTTTTTCGAAATATGCGTTTCGTTTCCCACAACTCACTCTTATAACCAGCAAGACGATTCTATAAACAGCATAAGAAGTAGGGGAAAATTATTGAAAAAACTTTTCTTTTATTTTAGTTTACTTGTATTTCCAATTTATTATGCGCATACTAAAGTACATATATTGTTTCTACATTTAGATTAGTTAAGAGAAGTTCCCTTTCATTTAACATGTTTAAATATACTATAAAGGCTTGATGCTACATCATTTGAAAACAGTTTTGCCTCTATCTGATGATCTGAACGCGGAACAAAAGAGTGATATTTTTGTGTACCAGTAATCATTTTAGTTTGCTGAAAGATTTTGCTCCATTCTGTAACTCCCTGGTCATAGTCTTCATAAGATGCATAACAAAATGACATTTTCGTTAAGCAATCATTATTTTTCTGATTGGCCCAATCATATAATTCTTTTGCATTTGTTATTGGGTGTTCATGTCCTTTAGCTATACTTGCATTTCTTGCCATTCGTTTTAATGTGCCACCAATTACATCACATGGCCCCTTACCATGGGAAGTAGCGAAAAAATGCCATTCAGCATCTATGCTATATTTTGATTTGAATTTACAAAGGCTTGCAAAAAATTTCATATTTTTATATTGGGATGCAGCTCCATCAGACATATATATCGCTTTCTTCAACTGCGTTAATTTGTTTTTCAAAAAGTTCATTAGTTTTGAAATAAATACCTGAACCGCTATTGTGTCATGTTCAAGTACTTCCGATATAACGATAAAGCTAAGATTCTTAAGCGCTCCTGATTCGACATAGTAAATAACAAAGGGATGAATTGTGGCTTGGTTATTATTCCAATAACTACTTTGAACGGCATCTTGAAGAACAAATGTATAATTTTCGGAAAAATCATACACTATGACAACTTCGCCATTGCTTATATTATTTTTCGTGTGCCTCATAAACGAGGATTGTTCGGTTTTGATATAATCATGGGTGACCAATTTTTCTAACTTTTCGGTAAAATATGATACAAATTCATCAACTGGTTGTAAGGAGGTCTCTAGATTACAGCGGTCTGTTGAAAGATATTTCAAATGCATTACATTCCTCCAGTTCCTTGAAAAAGTTATTTTCAAAAGCTAACCGGCTTGGACAATTTTCACATTCACGGAGATAACAATATTTCGATCTTGATGATGTGTTGCATAATAGCTGTTCGAAGTAAAATTTCGTATCATTTTGGAAAGCATATTTTTTAGACCATGTAGCATCAATTCAATATTCTCGTGAATGGTACAGACACAAATATAAGAACCTGAGCTGCCAAGTAATTTACATTGCTTTGGCTTTAAAGCTGCAAACGAACTGAAGCCAATATTGGTCTTACTAATCTCTTTGAAGCCATTATAAGCCTCACGAAGTGAACACATCAAAAGTCTTTTTTGCACATGCTGTCGCTTACCATCTTTTCTTACTGAAACGTAGTCCCTTAGTCCTGGCATGGCTCTGCTTATCTGATCACTGTCGTAAAACTCAAATATCTCATTTTTTACTTCCGGCAAACCGCTTCCTATCCTTTCGTTCGGGGTAGCCAATACTCCTTTGACTTATGCTATGCGACGAGCCTGCTTCACAATGTATTCGTGTGTGTTAAACTGTTCCATTACCGTTTGATTATTCCAAGATTTTGGTAAACATGATAGTATCCTTATTTGGTCGGGCTTCAAATGGTGAGTTGACAACTTCGAAGGAGGGTGCGACCGACCTCTCGTCCTCACAAGTTCCTACCTCACGCCTCCACGAGTCATATGATCACAAAAGACTGCCAGCTGAAACATGGAGACGCTGGTTGGCGTAGCCTGGGCAATGTTGTCAATCTGACAATAGCGAAGTGAGGGGGTGCGACCGAAGATCTTATACCTTTAAATCATATTGTATATTTTCTTTTCTCATTTTATTAATAATTTCAGCACGCTTTGGAATCATCTTTGCATTCTAAAACTATGTAAGAGCCTGGAGCAACATGCCAGGCATCAAAGGCGGAATTTATATCTCAGCATTTCAGCATACCATTTATTTAAAATTGCACATCTGAACTTCAACTATTATATTCATAAAAGGCTGGCATGTGCTTATACGTAATGTAGGATTATATTTTAATGTTGTGTTTGTGGTATTATGGTAAGATAAGCCATTTCTTTCAGAAATTATCCCACCGGAATCTTCGTTCACTCTATCTTTGAAATGTTGCTAGAACAGTATAAAAAAAAAATTACAAATATTACAATGTTTTATAAAATAATATCTTTTATTGAAATTTTATCTTTTATATTTCGAATGATCTAATCTGTTTTCAGCTTTCCCAGGACTAGTAGGATATTGATACATATCTAACTTTTATTTATTTTTCAGTAACAATCCATTCAAGTTTGAAATTTGAATAAATTAGCATTTTTGTCTATAATGGTATCTTAATTTGTTGTGTACAAAATATATTATATATTAAATAACATATAACGGGGAAAGGGAGGGACCATCAGGGCACCCAAGTAAAACGATTTGGATAGGGAGCATGGGACTGCCTCCTCCCTATTGTTAACATTTCGTGGAACGAGGGCGGGCTCTTCGACCCCATCTATTGGGTTTATTCTGTCAATCGGGGCTCGATTCTAGTGCTGTGAGTGTGAACTTGCTTTTGGAAGGAGATTCTCTTCCCTATATTCGCGGGTTTCGCGTAAGTGTCTCTGCTTACGGGCCCGCCCAAACGTTTTTGGCCCTTCATACAGGAGCTTGATGATCACAAACAATAATAGAATCCTGATCAAATCGTTTTTCAGATTATTCCACTGCTATGGAAAGTTTCCTTGCTGCAATAGATGGTAGTATTACATCATCATCATCATCATAATTTTTTTTTTTTTTTTTTTTCTTCAACACCCCCCCCAACAAATTTTTTTTTAAAAAAAAAATATTATCAAATCAAACCCACCCCCCTTTCGTTTAAACAAACCCATCTTCCTTCTCTTCTCACAAAAAAATGTTTTTTTTTTAAAACCCCCAAAAATTTAAAATTTTTCCCCCAGGATAGTGGCCCCGCTTCAGTTTTGATGATGATACCGGTGAAACGTTGATTCTAGCTATACCCTTGTTAAACAACATAGACGCCCCGCAAAATACCCGTTGCACCCCCTCTTGAGAAGATGATGTGATGGATGTAGCCGAAGGTATTTCCTCCATAGCGTATCTTGATGTAGATGGTTGAAGCTCCAGAACGGGGTTCCCTAGCAGCACACTTGTAGTAAATTGGTTGATATAACTTTAATGTGACTCAATTAAGTCATAATCAAGTTGCTTAAGCCAATTATGCTGGCTTTGTGCTGCTTGGGTTGTGTGGTTGCTCATCGATATCATACTCAGTTTCTGCGTGTTTCACTTTGTTTAAATATAATCGACACGAATCACAGATTGATAAAGGCGTATCCAACGGAATTCGGCAGTTCATTAACATTAGTCCTTGAATAATGTTTTCGTTTAATTTACGAAGCTTTACCGAGCACCGTATTTTGGGAAAGGGTTTGCAACACTTCACCTTATTGAATTCCATTTTGAAATTATCATTAAACACTCAAAACAAATTTGTTACTGATGCATTCCGAGAAGTGGAACGAATTTGTATACCAAGTACAGGTAGTTTTAGATTTCTAGGTATACTATTAGCAATACCCAGCAGAGGGTTACCAAACGGACAAGTTTTTCAAGCTACTGAGAGCCTTTGACCTAAAATTCAGGCAGGCGGTAAGTTGGTCCAACATTGGAACAAAACAGATTATAAACTGTAGAGGACCCATACCGCTGACGTCGTTGGCCAAATATCTTTTCCTGATTTTAATAGGCCAGGGACATAACTTTCAACGTGAACAGTATGTGATTTGACAGGTATGTACCCGGTATGTTCGCGTGTGAGAACAAGACGAACAGTAGCGCTATGCATCATCTATAGTTTATAAGCTGTTTTATTTGAACCGTTCATTCAATCATCTTGCAGTCTAAGAGAGAGTAGCGTAAAATTTATTATACATTTCGAAAAACTAACTTTTGTTGTTGAAAAATCTAGATAAACTTATGAAAAGCTCGTATTTTCGAAAAATAATCGAGTATGATAAAATTAGACCGCAAATATCTCGAGAACGGATGCTCTTACGATGATTATTAGCAAAAACTTAAAATTTTTAAAACACTACAATAATTAGATTATATAATCAGATTACGTTTATTCTCACAAATATTTATATTTTGAGAAATGCATTGAAAGTTGATGTTGTAGAAACTTTTTTCCCTGACATTTTTCCATTCTAAAATCTTAGCTTAAATTTGCGTTATAACTTCAAGTTGTTAAAGTCATAACATAAAAACAGTCAAAACATTTTTTTTTTTTTGAGATTTTAAATTTTCATGTTAATTGTCGATTTTTTTCCGAAATATTTTTTTCACAGTGTACATTTTTTTCACATCCCTCACACATAAGATCACAACTTTTTCAAAGACAGTTTTTTTATACAACCAAAGGTTTTCGAGGTACACATTATTAACTGAAGTGCTATTCAAAATGCTTACGCCCTTTTTAAAACTGACTCTTGAGTCACAAAAATCTATGTTAGCGCGGAAAATGCTCAGTCTCCTAAGCCAAAACGCGTATGCAAAGTTTCATTCAAATAAAAAAAATAGCAATCCACGGCAAGGCTTGCTCTCTTTGGCATTCTCTTGGGAGTACCAACAATAGCATCAAATAGACCTATGAGACGTTGCAACGAAGTGCCATCCTGCTTCCAATCCATACTTGGACGTGAAATTGCACAAGCTGGCAAAGTTTGTTTTGTTCTTATAATGGGCCGCTGCTCCATCTGACACATTTACATAATTTTTGAGCAATATATTGAATTTGGTTTAATGAAATCTAGCAATTTTGATATAAACAGCTGAACTGCTATTGAGTCATGGGTCAATACTTCAGATATTATGATAAAGCTTTTGTTTTCCAATTTATTGTCCTTCTTGTAATATACTTCAAATTTTTGGTAATAAACAGGATCAACCACCTGATTTAATTGTATTATCACTAAAGCTTAAAACAATTAATAATTTAAAAATAAGCCCTTTCCAAATGGTAGGCTTGATTTTTCAAACATTCAAAGACCCTTACAAAATCCAAATTGTCATTATAATTAAATTTAATTGGCTTCTGCAAGATTTGAGGACCAAATTATAAGACGAGTTGGCGCGATACACGGAAAAATAGGACATGAAAAATGTGTTGTTAGAAAACCTTTTTTTTTTCTTAAAAGTGCGCATCTCGCAATGTATGGCGAACTTATTGTATAATATATTGCCTTTATTAAGAAAAAATTTTGCCCAATTCTAAAATAGCAATTTTTTGCAAATGGACTTTAAATTTTAAAATATATATATTTTTAGCATGTTAAAATCGATTCTACAATTTTTAACATTGCTTTTCATAAACATTAAGACAATTTTCTGAAAGTGACCCATACATCACTTTTTTGTAAGTTTTGTCCTTTTTGAGTTATGTTGACATGAAAAAGTGCCCATCTTGCACTGTATGGCGAACGTTTAGACAATTATATTGCCTTAATTAACAAAAAATTTCGTTCAATTTTAAGATAGCCATTCTTTGCAAACATATTTTTTTTGAGCCTCTAAGAATCGATTTCAAATTTTGTTTTATAAAAGTTAAGACAATTTTCTAAAAAACACCTATGAATCACTTTTTTGTAAGTCTTGTCCTTTTTGAGTTATGTTGATTAAAAAAAACGATCCAAAAACGTAAGCCCTTTTCAAATGACAGTCTAGATAAATTTTGGAAATACAAAGTTGCTTGAAAATACATAGTCTACACACCCACAAAGTTTCATTGGATTCTGAGAGGGTGCTGCCAAACACAGGATGAGTTGGCGTGAAATTCGTCTACTGTACTTTTACTGTCAGTTTTAATCTTCCAACTGTGGATAGCATAGCACTTTTTTCTAAGAGCCTTGTTGACCATAAAAATAAATAAATAATAATCGCATTGCTCTAAGTTGCCATTCATTGCATTTTCGTTCTGTTGATAATTCACGTTTGTGATGTGTTTCAGTTACGTTACCAGGACTCAAGATGTAATAAAATCCTTGAAATATCCAACCGATAGTGGTCGTTTGTTCATGACCATGCAGCGTACTTCATAAAGAGGAAAGGGAAATGCCATCCAACCTAATTTGCAGAGTGCATATAGGTAATAGCTTTGCTTGTACACTGATTCTTTTCTCGCTTCGAACATGATTGACAAGGACTACAAAGAGGGCTAATAAGGGTATAATAGGCGCCTTTAGCAGATTCATATCACATAACATATAAAATTTGACAAAAATAACATATGCTATCCGTTTTTGTCCATACCAGTAAATGCTCCAATGGTTTAGAGTCGTAAAACATTACGAGAAATTTAGTGAAAAAACTAACTTCAAAATGTGCGGGTTGTAGAGCGGCTTGGACGGGAACTTTAGGGTCATGAGTATCCCAGTGTACTACTATAATCCCTTTTACTTAATTTTTGATTATATAACTGAATAAGGGTCTAGATAACATACGAACATATGTACACAGAAAAACACACGTACACGATCATTCACGCAATAATATATAAGTCAATAGAGAAGCTTTATAGGTTAAAAACTTTCATCCATTAAAGAAACGATGAGATATTATTCATATACCCCATATTTATTTTTGGACACCTAATCAGATAATCGATCAATGTAAATATACACACTGCCGTAGTTAATCTAATGACAAAACAGCAGGTTTGGTTGAGTTATGTAGTATGTATGCTCAATTTGCCCCTAATCATCCATAAGAATTAAAACGCGTTGTCATCAACAATGATATCATCAAAAAGTAATTCAATCAATGTGAAATATGCAAAACATCCCCTAAAATCTAGTCTAATGCAAACACGGAGAGAAAGTCTATCACAAATTTTGTAAAACCTCGTTAAGTATGCCAGCATATTATAGAAATTTGACTCGCAGACGAACGAGACTTATTTTCCCATATATTTCAGATGACTATGCCTCTAATACCTATACATTGCACAAATATTCAATTTAGGTACTTGCAAAAATGAACAAAGTAGTATTTTTTCATAAAAATGACTTATTTATATTTTGTTGGTTTAAATGTTCTAAGGAGCACAGACACCCTAATCTGCAAACGCACCAAACTGCCTATCTGAAGACGACGGGTTCGATTCACAGTGTAGCAGAGGTGCTCCATCGAGTTGGAAACTTTCTCGACTTCACTTTTTTAGAGTTAATTGAATATTTCGTTTAGCACACAATATACAATAGCATACATTAGTATTGACATAGAAAGCTCTCAGATAATAACTGTTGCTTCCAATCAAATCCGCCTATAAGTATCAAGTGGCTCAAAATTAGCTTCAGTCTACAATATAATTGCTAAACCTTTGACGTCCACGTCATTCCCTCTACGATCGGTGTGCTGGGAGAATAAACTGCAGTTCCAAAGAGAAAAAGTTTTCGCATGAGCAAACGCTTTCGTCGCCTGTTTTTGTTCACGGTAATAGTTTTATATTAGTTACTCCTTCTGCGCCCATCAGATTCGCTTAGATTTTGGATTTGACCTTGTCCATTCCAGATTGTTTTGGAGTACCTATGGGTCTCGTTTCGTAGAAGGAAAATTCTAGTTCATAGATAAATTTTTGTGTTGTATATCATTCATATGATGCTCCAGCTATCATAAACTAGTCGCATGAGACGATTCCAATATCCTGCCAGGTGCTTACATGGCCATTAAGTTGTTATGGGAATTTTCCAGTAGTTTAGGAAATGTGTTCTAGAGACCATCTGAAGGCTACAAATAAAATCAAAGGAAACACATACATGCATGTGACATATAAAATGATATCGACCTTAGTTTGAGACGTTTTGACTAGTATCTGGTTAGTTCCGGATACTGGTTTCAGAGGTCGTTGTAAGGATAAGAGAAAAAACAAAGAAACTGCTTGCTTGCGACATATCAAATGATATCTTTAAGCCACGAATAATTCAATGATGACATTTTTCAGATGTGCCTGAGAGCAACAGGTTGTTTTACTTACCTTTCGTTGGCTCCAGGGGTCACAACAGGAATCTGACTAATTCTGGCAAAAAGTCATTAAATAATAACAAAAATAGCTCCTAGGTGAAATATCCACATGTCTCTGAAGCCTTTGGGTAGTTTTAAGCATTTTTCGGTTGTTCAGGATGATAATTCCAGAGTTAATTGTAAACACAAGAGCAAAATCAAAGAATATCGATGCATGCAACATGGTCAATGGTATCAATAATCTACAAGTGCCTCAATGATGACATTTTCAGATATCTCTGAGGCCGCTGGTTTGTGTAGGCCACTAATTTCTGACACAGATTCCAAACCAAATTAGAAGGAAGAAAATAATATCAAAGCAATTCCATGCATGCGATTCCATGATATGTACAGAACTCAAGTGTCCAACTTGTTGTCAGTAGAAGCACTCTACAGCTTCTTTTATGACGATGCCTATTGGCGACCGCATCGAGTGATACTGTTCGGCTTTACTGGATACTGTAGGCTTTCTTGAGCCATTTACCTCCCACCTACCTTGGTTGAGCCATTCAGCTCCCACCCTCTACACAATAGATACGAGTAGTTTCCCCTACTGCAACGGAGGATTCCCCAGCAGTGGAAGTTCTCTCAAAACAGAACCACGGTAAGCCATTTAGCTCCCACATTCTGAAGCAATCGACTCGAGTAGTCCCCGAGTGCGGACCTACAACGACGACCATACAACGACGGAGCGTTCCCGACGTTGGAACATCCCGCGAGACCCACAATCCGCTTCTCCACTCCACCACTCGCTACTTGATTCTCTCATTATTTTCGCTGTCGAGCCGACATGATTTGCGTTAATCGCATTCCATGCACTTTCATCACGACACATTCTATAGACGACGTTAACTGGGCTGGTATTTGCCCACTGATGGTAAACATCTCGCTTTGTAATAATCCGAATCGTAGGCAGTCAAAAATCACGTGCACCGGTGTCTCTTGAACGTCTGCGCACTCCGGACAGAACAGTGACGCTGCGTGTCCGAATCGATGCAAGTATTGCCTGAAGCAATCGTTGCCAGACATAAACTGCGTAAGGTAGAAGTATAACTCTCCGTGCTTCCTTTTCATCCAGATCGACAGATCCGGTATGAGCACATGCGTCCATCGACCGTTTTGTGGTAGGCTATCTGAAGCTTCGTCCGCTGCATCCATTTTTAAATTATGCCGATTGCTCCGGTCGCCAGCATTTCTACTTCTTCCAGTGTTTCGCCTGTCACTAACAATACGATATCGTCCGCAAAGCCAACGATCACCAAGGCTTTGGGAAGCTTCAGCGTCTGCACTCCGTTGTACATCCTGTTCCAAAGTTTTGGGCCAGGGATGGAACCTTGCAGATTTGATGTTCACCGATTTCCGCTCACGGAAGTCCGTAGACCAGCACCCGGTTCTCACCACTGCCACGAGCTCCTCGTTTGAGACTTGTGTGCCCTTACTTCTTTTATCCTCGCTGTACGGTGTACGTGGCCACGTCGTTGGATCATGCGTCGGGAAAAGTTCATAATCTTCATTTTTCTGGACATAGCTCTGCACCTTTGATCTTTGGCATCACAATACGGTACGCGTCACCCCAGGGGTTAACATCAGCGGCTTGGAACAGCTTCTTGTAGCAGTTCATCTTACTCAGTCTTACCTCTCATTTTAATTCGGCCCTGGCCGCTCGGAACACCACCCTACGCACATCTTTGTTTGCTGCGGTTTAAGCTCTCTGGAAACGTCTTCTGGCTCTCAAACAACTAGCGTGGAGGTTGCTGAGTTGCTCATTCTACTTGTAAACTGGGCACCGCTTGTTCCTCGGCTCCAGTTTCTTTGGCATGGCCTTACTAAGGCATTCGTTAGAGAGTTTATTGTCAAACCGAAGTGCCTAAACAAAGAGTTTCCTGTCGAAGACCTTCGTCTTCCACTTCCGCTCGCAACTATTTGTCCTTCGTATTGCAAGAGGATTTCGCTGGCCGATGCTATACCGGATCGCCATATGGTCGCTATGGGTATACTTCTCACACACTTTCCAGTTCATGTTTGTCATCAGCGACTGACTACAGAAGGTAACATCGATGACGGATTCACGGCCGTCCTTACGAAAAGTGCTGGTGGTACCTACGTTCGTTCTAGCTTTGTCAGAGCTTCTAGCAGGCTGCACCCTCTAGTATTGCTACATCTGCTGCCCCACTCCACAGCTTAAGCATTTAAGTCTCCTCCGATGATGACCGGTGTTCTTTCGATGAGCTTCTCGGTCAGTGCATGCAGCATCTGGTGGAACTACTCCATGGTCCACCTTGGGGGTGCATAAAAGCTGCATACAAAGATCCCGTTGATTTTTGCGCTCACGAACCCTTCGTATGAACTAGACACTACTTCCTGGATGGGTAACCTGCCCATCACTTGTATCGCAGCCATAACCGCTCTATCTGCCACCCAGTTTCCGTTATCGGGAGGAACACGATACGGTTTCGAAATGATTGCGACGTCACACTTTGTTTCGGGTGTTGACTGTTACTACAATTGCTGTGCTATGTCGTAATGATTGAGGATGATTTGGGCTACCTCCATTACAGCCGACTTGCAGCCACCTTTTTATATACTGGGCATCTGAAGCCCTCCGTCAAGTGGTCGTTTCCGTCCTCCTTTTTGCAAAGCATGCATCTCTGTTGCTTTGTGCAGTCTCTTGCAAAATGACCCTTCTCCCCGCATTTCCTGCACATATCAGATCTGTCAGGACCTTTGCAGTTCCTCGACTGATGACCAGAACCCACGCACTTTAAGCATCTCTCCAATTCTTTTGCAACTCGAGGGACGAAAGCTTGCAAAATGCTTGCATTCGAAAGTTAGAAGGTGACAGCTCCATCGCATTTACAAGAGGCCAATCGAAGAACGCACGCCTTCCGAAGTTATTTTCACATACGCTAAGCCCTCCTCTAACACATTCTCAAAATTTGCATAATTGAAAATGTACTATAACTTACAATCAAGCACGGGGTGCAATACTTAATTGAAGCGTATATTATACATTATTCAAATAATTTCATCAAGAAGAAACGGCAATATCACGTCATCTTTGCTTGCTTTCCTATCCATATGGGACTGATATACGTTTCACGGCAGTCTAGTCAAAACTATATTTCGAATGTAAGAAATATTATCACATTTTGTGTTATTGTTATCAAATAGTTTAATCTCGTTTTCACCATATAACCTCTACATTAACACATGTTGTTAATGTATGCCATATTGTCATTGAAAGGGTTTTTATTGTCTGCACTGGGTCTGGATTATATACGAACTTTTTGGCACAGAGTACAGCAAAAAAATTATTCGTGAAAATTGCTATTTTTTATGGTAACTGAACTTAACCGCCTACTCAGCATATTGTTATTTGGCCTTTTACCATTTGACATATTGTTGAAACTCTATAGGCGATTGTTAGTTTATAGTTGTCAACTATAAGGGTCGTAACAATAACGAAACCGGTCGTCAAAAATAAAGGAAATAGTCCAAGAATGGTTTGTGATTATGCGAGAATAAAAATCAAAAACGTAAAGGTGACTAAAATATTTAGAAGAGCCTAAAGGAATGCATATGATAGGTACTTTGGTGAATTTTTGATATGTACTCTAAACTTACTACAGGTTTTCTTAGGTTTTTTTAAAATCACTGATAATCTTCGTAAAAGTTAAAATAGCTCTTATCACAAAAGTACCGAAAAATTTTCCCGTCAAACTTGTCGAACGGCACACCCTACTCGTCGATATGCAAGGATGATCGCGTACTTTTATCACCAAAAATGGACTACGTTTCTTATAGAAGTAAGGTATAAATTACAACTAAAAACTGGTTATTTGGAAAACATCAACAATTTATCTGCTTTTTTATGTTTCGAATAGCAATTCAGATTATATGAAACAAACCATACATGTTAGTTGACAAACCTATCATAAATGTTTGGTTTTGTAACTGTCATAATCCATCAACCAATATAACATTAAATCCAAACATATGTGAATTCAAAAGCTAAGGAACGGAACAATTTGTTAAAATTTTAGTTTGTTGTCACTAGTTAGTCGAATCAAACTACTAATACATAAATTATGCCAAACTCAACATGAAATTTCGTTTAGATCTACATATCTAAAAAAAAATTTATGCTATGAGTACCGTATTCCTCTAGAGCAGGTGAAATTTAATGTTTGTTCCCATTGTAGCCTACTCCAATGATCTTTTTTGAGCCCCTCCACAAAGCAAATCAGCAAAATGTTTATGGAAACTAATTGCTTTCTTTAATTTTTCAGACCGTATCTTGGACTTAACTAGTTGAATCGCATATTTCTTGCATAAATAAAGAATATCGGTAATGAAATCGCATGAAAAATTCATACTTCTACTGTGGGTACCACTAAAGGTGCGTTTATAATGCAAAATTGTGAAAAAGCAACTCGACCTATTTTGTAAGGAAGAATGCATATTCATTATAATCAACGTTTTTCGATTTTCGTCAAACAAAATGGTTCTTATATCAGAGTTGCTTCTTTTTCACAGGCGGCCTCTGCTTCGAATCGATTGATTTGTTGATCTGAGCGAACGGTGTGCGTATTCGTTTTCTGAAATTAATTACTGTTCATGTTTCGAACCCACCTATATTATAAGGCGCTTTTCACACTTAGAAGCACACAGTGTTCACAGTGTTTATCATCGATAGAATGTTCTACCTTTTCTTCATAATCATCATCATTTTCTTCTTATTATTAACTGATACGTTCAAAGTGCAACTTTATCCCTAACCTAACACCATATATTCTGGAGAATATAAAAAAAATGTTCACAGTTCGCTTCCAGTTGTATTACTTAAACTTTGTTTTTCAACGGTAATAGCGAAATAGCTTCTTGATTGTATTCCATAATTTTGCCATGGTATAGTTTTGCGTGATTTTTTATCAGTATAAACAAACTATGAAGTCACATTTCCTATCCAGGGAAGACGTATTTTTTTAATTACTTACCTTATTTCAGGGCGCCATAAAAAGGGTTGGAGTATCTTCGTAACAATCGATTGATTGTCGATTCTTATTACAGATCACACTTCCAACTATTGAGGTTTACAGATGAATCTGAAAATAAGACCACTATTTGTATGGTGCTGGCTTTAAAGATATGAAATTTATATGTTCTTCATTATTGAATCTCCAAACTAGATCAAGAGTCGGCAGATTGAATGAGACCCGTCAAAAGACTAAGATCTCGGTTCTCTTCAAGGTGATGAAATACCATCCGTTTAGATTATAGATAGATATAGAGGTATATAGATATCATGAAGAAATAGCGCATGCTCAGCACAGCAGATAATTTTCTGATGTACAATGTACTGTTACAACTCCATAGGTTTACAATGTTTACACCGAATTCGTATCACATATGTAGCATCAGGCGTAAGATTGTTTATAATAAAATTATGCTAAGTTGACAACATTCATGATGCTAGGATGTCGTTACTCTACCGATGTTCACGGTTGATAAAATAAGAAATTAATCAACAGGTATTATTGAATGATTTATATGATGTTTCAAAAAATTTTCCCTAAGGAAACAATCCTTTATTATCCCCCACAATAAAAAAAAAAAAATAAAAAAAAAAACCCCCCACAAAAAACACACAAAAAAAAACAAAAAAAAAAAAAAAAAAAAAAAAAACAAAATCCCCAAAAAAAAACAAAGAAGATCTCACCACACAACAACCACAACAAAAAAAAAAAAAATTTAAAAAAAAAAGAATTTTAAAAATTTTTTTTTTGTGTAATAAGAGACAAGGGTTTTTTCTTCTTTTTTTTTTTTTTTTTAATCCAAAAAAAAATTTAACGGACCAAAACACAAAATCCTGTTAGGGGACATTCAAAAACGACGTCCACTCATTAGGAGAGGGAGGGGGGTTTAAAAATTGTGACAATATGTGACAGAGGGAGGAAGGGGGGTTATAAAAATGTGACATCCAACAATTTTGCATTAGGTAATCAAATTTTACAAGCGTTGCTACGAAAACAAACGTAGGTGATTAACGTAGGTTTACGAAGAAGTGATCTTTTGCCTCTTTATAATATTCTAATATCTTTACTTAAAGATGGACCGAAATCAAATGGTTCAAACACTGTTCGATGCATTTTGTCGGGCATACCCGCTGCGCAGTTGACAAGCGAACCGTCAAGGTGGCGCATAAATACTGGCGAGATATAAAAACCGAATCCAATTGTGAATAATTTTTCAAATCGAATATCAGCACTTTGAAAACGGAAGCTTCTAAACTGAAAGGTACACTGATGGGTCCAGTAGACAAGGGAATGCTGCGAATGGAAAGAGTATCGAAAATGTTCCACATGTACCACCGGATGAGAGAACTCCGGCATCGCAGCCTTCCAGTTCTTCACAAGCTCCTCCGGATTCGGACAAAACGGTATTTCTCTAATTTTGCATGCCCCAAACATGCGATTTCCAAAGAATTGAAAATTATTAATTCCGAGATTTCTAGCCTGCTGGTTAGAGAGCGAAATGACATGCTTTATGCTATACAGGAAATAACGCTGTCTGACCTGATCAACCGTAGGAAATCGTTGAATAAGGACCTAGAGAAGAAAAAATCAGATCAGCAACGCCAAAAGACAAGCAGATTGAACAGAAAGAAGATTCTTGAGAAAGAATTTGAAACAAAATCTCATTTTGCCAAGCTTTCCAAAATACGGCCTGATAAAGGACGATCTACGATCGAGATTAACCAATCAGAGTTGCTGAAGACGTTGGTCGATCTGGCCCAGCATAGAAAAATAAATTCCTCATTTAAGGATGGAATTGCCTTGATTTCAGAGACTTGCAGCTCTTGGTTGGCTGATCTCGCGACTATTCAAAGTTATGAATGAAATGTTTTGAAAATTTTGTCGGCTTAGGAAATTTTTCAGTTTGTATATTCCATTTTTTGAAGTAACTAAAATGTCTTAAACCTTGATTTCATAGAATATGAGACAATACTTTGTGATAGGGGGTAGTGCGCTCGGGAGGAAGGACGGGGGGCTGAGAAATGAAAAAATGCTGGGTATGAGGCAAAAGATACGTAAAACCTAGCCATTTCAATTTTCTAAACGACCCCCTGCCTATTCACACAAAGACACAAAGAACTCCTGGTTTCCCTTGACGACGAGGGTGACGCGGTTCACTGGCTAGACAAAAACGAGGTCGAACTTACAGGAAAGCAAATACCAGTGTACGAAAACCTTGACTCATCTCTGCCACTTATTTCCATCAAAACACACTGCAACAATCCTTGGACAAAAGAACCTTAAACATGTAAACATGTAAGAGATCAAATTTGAACTGAAATACGCGAAATACCTTAATATGCATAATTGATTTGATGGACGTCATTTTTGAATCACCCCTTATTTCAAAATTAATTTTATTTGATTTGAATTAGAACTTTAGTCCTGTCGGACAGGTGGCATGAAAGGATTAATTTTGACTGAAGTCTTAGGATGGATCATATTAAATTTTAATCAGTTCATAATTTTTCGAGTGAATACAAACATGAAGGAGGCAACATATGTTGAAAGCAATCTGATTACAAAATAGATTGACTCAATAGATTTCTATGTATGTATGTATATATATATATATAAATATATATATATATATATATATATATATATATATATATATATATATATATATATATATATATATATATATATATATATATATATATATATATATATATATATATATATATATACAGTCATACCTCGATATAACGTAACCTCGATGTAACGCAACCTCGATATAGCGTAACTCGATATAACGTAACTTTTACCTCGATATAACGTAACTTTTTATACCTTATTTTTGGCAGTTTAAATTATAAACGTGATTTATCTATCTATCTATAAAAACAAAAATTATGACCGACAAATCGCCTTCAATTGGACTCCGCTGGCTTTGGTGTATACAATGAAAATTATAGCGTCGCTCGTAAACTTCAAGCACCTTGTTCTGTTTTTGTCGCGGAATTGGCAGCAATTCATTTTTCTTTAGAAATTGTTGCCTCACTAACACCGGATGAATACTTCATTTTCACGGATAGTCTCAGTTCTATAGAGGCTATTCGCTCCTTGAGGCCGGTAAAGCACACCTCTTATTTTCTTATGAAAATACGAGGTCTTCTAAGTGCTTTATCTTCACGTTCTTTTATTATCACCTTTGTATGGGTCCCTTCTCATTGTTCGATTCCTGACAATGAAAAAGCGGACTCGCTTGCAAGGGTGGGCGCTATGGAAGGCGATATTTATGACCGACAAATCGCCTTCAACGAATTTTTCTATATTTATCGTCAGTTATCACTCGATAGCTGGCAGTATAAATGGAGTAAAGGAGATCTGGGGCGATGGCTACATTCTATCACTCCTAAGGTGTCTAAGAAATGTTGGTTCAGGGGATTGGATGTGGGTCGAGACTTCATTCGTGTGATGTCTCGCCTCATGTCCAATCATTATTCTTTAAACGCTCATTTGTTCCGTGTTGGGCTGGGAGACAGCAATCTCTGTGAATGCGGACAAGGTTACCAGGACGCAGATCACGTTATTTGGTTTTGTGCTGAGCACCGTGGAGTCAGATCTGAGCTTTATGATTCCCTTCGGGCTCGAGGTAGACAACCCAATGTACCGATTCGAGACATTTTGGCTGCACGCGATCTGGAGTTTATGAAACTCATTTATGTGTTTTTGACTAACATTAGCCTTAGATTGTAGTTTGATTAACTTACTTGTTTAGGTTAAATTTTTGAGGATTGCCTGCATCGGTGTGTGATTGTGGTTGTGTGTGTGAGTGTTGTGTGTGTGTGTGTGTGTGTGTGTGTGTGTGTGTGTGTGTGTGTGTGTGTGTGTGTGTGTGTGTGTGTGTGTGTGTGAGAGGAGTTAGGGATTTTTTTTTTAAATTGAAAACGTTCAATTATAAAATTGTAATTTGAAATTCTAGATATAAGAAAACCATTGTTCCTTATGCTTTGTTTAAAATTTCCACCGCAATTCCCCCCCAAAAAATTTCATTTCTCCTCACCCCCACCCCGCCGCGAAGTATCCGCCCCCCCCCCCCCACCTTTTTATATAAAAAATAAATAAAAAAAAAAAAAAAAACCCTCCTTAAAAAATATTTTATTGAACCCCCCCAAAAAAAAAAAAAAAAAAAAAAAAAAAAATCGCCTTCAACGAATTTTTCTATATTTTTCGTCAGATATCACTCGATAGCTGGCAGTTTAAATGGAGTAAAGGAGATTTGGGGCGATGGCTACATTCTATCACTCCTAAGGTGTCTAAGAAATGTTGTTTCAGGGGATTGGATGTGGGTCGAGACCAGGGCTGGCAAATGTAATTTTCAATGAAAAATGACCTACGATTTTTAACGAACTACGTCTGAAAATCTCATCGGGCGAGAAAACGATGATGGAGATTTTCTTCTAAATCTCATCGAATTTTTCGTCATGACAGCTCATGACAGTGTTTTGGTCATCGCTATCACAAGCACATTGATTGATATAATTTTAAGTTTCATTACAAAACTTGAAATAAAACGTCCGCTCTGCCGATTACATATTATTGCTTGGCTAATTTCATGTAGACTAGTGAGAAATTTGTAAAACAAAATCTCATGAGACAAAATCTCATGACTGCATGATGGTGTGAGAATGACAAGAAATCTCATGATAGCTCATTTCTTCTCGTGACAGTGATATGGCCTGTTTTTTCATTGTCAGATGATGGCCGTGAGATTTACCAGCTCTGGTCGAGACTTCATTCGTGTGATGTCTCGCCTCATGTCTAATCATTATTCATTAAACGCTCATTTGTTCCGTGTTGGGCTGGGAGACAGCAATCTCTGTGAACGCGGACAAGGTTACCAGGACGCAGATCACGTTATTTGGTTTTGTGCTGAGCATCGTGGAGTCAGATCTGAGCTTTATGATTCCCTTCGGGCTCGAGGTAGGCAACCCAATGTACCGATTCGAGACATTTTGGCTGCACGCGATCTAGAGTTTATGAAACTCATTTATGTGTTTTTGACTAACATTAGCCTTAGATTTTAGTTTGATTAACTTACTTGTTTAGGTTAAATTTTTGAGGATTCTGTGCATCGGTGTGTGATTGTGGTTGTGTGTGTGAGAGTTGTTGTGTGTGTGAGTGAGTGATTTTTTTTAAATTGAAAACGTTTAATTAAAAAATTGTAATTTGAAATTCTAGGTATAAGAAACCCATTGTTCCTTATGCTTTGTTTAAAATTTCTACCGCAATTTTCCCATCCATAAAATTGTAACTCCTATTTACCACGAGACGGCCGCGAGTAATCGGTTCCACCCCCTTAACCTTAGTTCTAAGATAACTGATGTATATAAACATGAAAACCTGGCTCTGTAAAGTTCATTCAATTGAGCCTGTACAAATAAATGAATTCATAAAAAAAAAAATACAAAAATAAATTTCTGTTTATCTTTCTGTATGTCCGGCCCTTACAGGCTCGGAAACTACTGAACCAATCGGCGTGAAAATTTGTATGCGGGATTTTTTGGGGCCGGGAAAGGTTCTTATGATGGATCAAAACCCCTCCCTCTTCTGGAAGGGGGGGGGGGGTCTCTTATACAAATGAAATACAAAGTTCTCACAAATCAGCTCACACGATTGCACTAATACCATCATACTGACTCGACTCTGGGTCCGTTTTCGTTCGGTAATTGCGAGTCAGATTCAGACCTGACCCAGGTTTAAAACCGAAAACGACATATAAGATTGCTGCAACCCAGATTGGCTTCGTTCTCCTTCACGACTTGAAAATCGATCAAGTGTCATTTGCTGAGTTGTCAGCTTTTGTCTTCTTTTTTTAATTTCAATGTTTTGTTTTCAACTGGTTCAACGTTTGACGCTACCGCACCAATGAAATCCACCGAAATGGGCGCAGAAGCCGAATTTTGTCGCTTGTGGAATTCCAGGTTCTCGATCTGAACGAAGTGATAAAAAAAACGCAAAGTGGATGTCTTTTGTGTAGTATTTCTTTTGTCTTATGTATTTGTTTGTCTTATTTTTCAACAAATCCATTTGATCCGGTCCATTTGAACTAAACAGTCCTAGTACAATCCTAGTTCAAAGATGGACTTCAAGTGTCCTTCAACCTATTGCCAAAATTTAAGATGAAAGGCTAGCTATTTTAACATTTCAAGTCCATCGGTTGTAACATCTGAAGTGCATTTGAAGTACGATTGTACTAGAACGGGAAGTACGATTGAAGTAGGAAAAGGGACTTAGCTGATTCAATTGTACTAAGCTCCGCTTTCGGGAAGGTTTAGTGTAAAGTTGCTTGCGATGTTGCGTGCAATGCTACAACATGGTTTGTATATGCCGTCAAACATCTGTTTTCTGTGGATTGTTTGTTTTGTGTATGTAGTAGGAAGCTAGCTGTTAAAACTTTTTTATTATTGCACAACTCATAATTCAAGAAGGTCGACTAAGTCGGAGGTTTTTTGAAAAATGGATCGTGTGTCGCGTAAACAAGACAAAAAACATAACCGTGTTGGTTTACTACTAGCGGATAAAATAAAAATTATTCGAAATCTTGGAAATGGTGTTTCGATTAATGAAATAATGAAGAAGTACAAAGTTCGGTCTGCATTTACCATCTAAGCCATGAATTATGCAGTTTGATGTATAAAGAATGGTAATATCAGGAGATTAGTCACTCTGACACGTTGTGTTTGTGTTTCAGGGTGTCGGAAGGTGTCATAAGTACAATCTAAAATTTATCCTTACTGGCAACCATGGACCATTTTGCCTCTTAATTCACCCACATTCAAACATCATCTGTATCACATCAGTGCAAGCGAGAGGGAAACAATCAGTGCCAAAACAAACAATCAATTCGCGTAAGTGGTGCCAGAAATAAATGTATCTTGCATGTGGTGAGGAGTGAGTTTGAAGTGTGTCGGATTGTGTTTTTGAGGGTGATAACACATGGTGGCGGAGTGAATAACCCCCTGGGTAGTATGGAATAAGCTGTAACCAAATTTTGGTGCATTTTTATGTATACATCATTAAAAGAATACTGCTAAAAGTAATGTTCTGAGATAAAAAAAAATTATAAAATTTTTTTTTATATGAAAGGGTCAATAAACAAACTTTTTTTAAATTGGAAAAATGTTGGTAAGAAGGGCTGGAACATCCTGCTGGGTGAATAACATTGATTTCACGTTAATTCTTTAATAGAAAAAAATAGATAAAAAAAAATTCTGGAAAAAAAATTTTGCTTCGATATAACGTAACTTCGATATAACGTAACGAAAATAAAAATTGAGTTACGTTATATCGAGGTATGACTGTATATGTATATATATATATATATATATATATATATATATATATATATATATATATATATATATATATATATATATATATATATATATATATATATATATATATATATATATATATATATATATATATATATATATATATATATATATATATATATATATATATATATATATATATATATATATATATATATATATATATATATATATATATATATATATATATATATATATATATATATATATATATATATATATATATATATATATATATATATATATATATATATATATATATATATATATATATATATATATATATATATATATATATATATATATATATATATATATATATATATATATATATATATATATATATATATATATATATATATATATATATATATATATATATATATATATATATATATATATATATATATATATATATATATATATATATATATATATATATATATATATATATATATATATATATATATATTGTATGCACGCCGCGTGCGGCTAATGGTTCTCTAAACCCCTGGAATTCCTTAACAAGTGGCTTAAGCGCCACCTCCGAAGAGGGCCACTTGTCTGTTGGGTTGCCCGGCAAGAAATCCTAACCTCAGGGCAGGTTTCTCATACAAATTCAGTAGGGAATGAGACAAGATCTAGCGTCGCTGAACGTTCTAGTAAAGTACTCCCGCGTTCCACGTAAAGATGGCTCCACTGTCGGTTATGAGTGTAGCGAGAGAAGACCGTCGTTCGATTAGGCACAAATCAATTCGTGTGTACGCCGCCTATTTCATCACAGGCAGAGCTCACTCACACAATTCTCCCCTTCGTGCTTCAATGGAAACGTGAATGGAGGGACTGAGATTCCCAAGCAGTCCAGACTTGGAGAAAACAACGGAAAAGAATAACTAAACGAACGGAAAACTAATCGAACGACGGGAAAAATCTTAGTGCCTAAAATTCACGAATAACATGGCGGACCGCCGGAACACCCTTTTTTAGATACAGATAACTTACAAGATCACGTCTATTTGAGCTCGGAATTTAGGTTTAACCTAGGTACATTTTAGTTTCAGGGTTTTCCCTTTCTCTTCCCCTCTAGTTCTGTCTTCTGGCGTGTGCGGATTTCGGGCTTCTAGCTAGTCTAACTTTGTTTTTCGTGTGTGTCTCAATTTCCTCACATGCGCATGTACTTACGGTACCGTTCTGCTTTACCGGTCCCTACCGGCGAATGACGTTTGCGGTTGCAGCGCGAAATAGGTCGCACCGGTCAATAGCGGCCGGCTGGACGATGGTTGTCTACCAGAAAATGCCCGATGGAATGGCGGCGCTTGTCCTTGGCTCGTCGACGACAAAATGGTGACGGCGGAATCGGATTTCCCGCGGGACGTAAGATAGGCGGTGCAGTCCCCCTCCGCGATTCGGAATAACTCCGCAATCCGGGAAGTTTTCCTGGCCTAGATGGACCGTGCTCGGTTGTCGATTGGGTTGGCTGGTGGTGTCGGCTGCGTGGTGGCACTATAGCGTGGGTTCGAGACTCGCTCTGGAATTTCTTACAAGAAGCCGTCGAACGGCTGTTCGAGACTTAAAAATACACACAATTTTAAGGACACACTTTAAACAAATTACCTTCTTCCTTAACGGAAAACACTTGCACACGACTTATTACCGCACCTCCGATAACTACCTAACTAGCCTAAGAAGGGAAAACTAACGTAAATCTAAACACTTAAGACTTCTACCGTCATTTAACGTACCACAATGGATTCGCGACCACACGGAACAACTAGCTCGCACTTACGTTCCTATCCACGGTCCAGATCAAATTGCTAAAGTGTAGCTCTTGTAATCCTCAGATAGGTTGCGAGTGGTAGTCATGTTCGTGACCAGAGGTTGTTGAACCTCAAAAAGTACAACGACCTTATGAACCCGATCCTCAAATGTCACATTCGTAACCGATGACGACTGCCATCTCCTTCTTTCATAGATACCCAGGTCTGGCTATCTCTTTCCCATTCGTAACTGAATTTGCATAAGTCCTTCCCCGTAGTTAGACTTGATGGTCGTCGAAGTTCGTTAATCAGACCAATGAATCGGCTCGGATGAATAACTTGCATGCGAGATTTTGATGTATATGCGTGTAGTGAACCAGTTATATAAATGTTCACTCTTGTTTCATGAACAGTTACTAGCATAAATAGTGAACATGTATAAGTGAACAGCTGTGAACAACACTAATGAACAACAACAAAATATATATATATATATATATATATATATATATATATATATATATATATATATATATATATATATATATATATATATATATATATATATATATATATATATATATATATATATATATATATATATATATATATATATATATATATATATATATATATATATATATATATATATATATATATATATATATATATATATATATATATATATATATATATATATATATATATACAGGGGATAGACAAAATGATCGGGACAGGCAGATTTTTGATCAACTTTGTAGTAGATCAAAGTTTTCTCCAATTCCTTCAAGGGCGAAGGGGGTGAGAAAACATTCCGAACATTGTATCTAATGTTGACCACATTGGTTCAATGATGTTAATGTTCGGTGACTGAAATCACTTGCGTGGTCCTCATACCACTTTTTAATGGATTTCGCTGTTTGGATTGGAGCTTTGTCATCCTGCCGCTCGGCATGTTTTGGAGTAAAATCGTAAATGGCCTCTACTACAGGTTCCCCCGGGGACGTTCCGGTGGTTTCAAGAGTGGCCAATGTATCTAATGAACTTCCTAAGTTTATCTTTTTTTTTAAGGTATCACAGTGGTAGCAGGCCCTTACATTTAATCTGCACTGGACCCTTTTATTGGTAAAACTCGCTTCTATGAGCCTCTATTTTAAATCAACGCACAGACGTTCCTAGGCTATGGTGCCCATTTGATCACTGTTTTTATCATGATGACTCAAATAGTTTTAGTAAAATTGATTCGCTTTCATGTATTGTGTATGTTCTTGTCCATGTTGAGTTTTCGTCAGTGTACTGTGTATTTCTGTGTCTTGTCTTATTCATAATATGTGCACGTGATTATAGTCTGTTATTGTGTTTGATAGATACTGCATTTCTATTTGATTCCTGGATTAAATTGTATTTATTTATAACCAAGTCTCATGTATTCGACATCCCCTTGCAACCCTATACATTTTTCTGGAGAGCTTACCAGTATGATGTGCAGCCATATACTTACTACCTGAACCGCGTGCGACGCTGGCTGAACAGCTACTTAAATTCCACAACCGCCAAAAAAAAGAAGATTTTAGTATTTGGTGTATGGAGATTATAGGTGAAATTCTCACAACGACTCTTCGTTTCTTTGACTGAAATTTTGAGTGACTCTAAACAAACTAAAAGGCAAAAGAAAATTATAATAATTTCTTGGCTAAACCCTAAATTACAGCCTACCCTACAGTATATATATATATATATATATATATATATATATATATATATATATATATATATATATATATATATATATATATATATATATATATATATATATATATATATATATATATATATATATATATATATATATATATATATATATATATATATATATATATATATATATATATATATATATATATATATATATATATATATATATATATATATATATATATATATATATATATATATATATATATATATATATATATATATATATATATATATATATATATATATATATATATATATATATATATATATATATATATATATATATATATATACAGCAATTCCATGAAAAAAAGTTATACGATCTCTCAGAATTTTATAATATTCGGTAGGATTGTTCAACATCGAAAAATATTAGACCCGTATTTTTTTATTTCGTTATTAGACTGGACCTTTCTGCGTTAGACTGGTCCAAAAAATCGTGATTTTTCAAAATCTTCAATTTTCAAAAATTTATAACTCCTAAACCGTTTAACCGATTTTAGTCATTTTTGGCCATTGTATTGGTATTTTTTTGAATTTCCAAGCAAAAATACGAAACCTTTGAATATATCAATTTTTGTATGAAAAAAATACAAAACAAATAGTTTTTCTTGAATTTGACTGCGAGGGGCCTCAACGACTCCTTGTTTTAGTATTTTTAAATGAAAGAGCATTCAATTTTACATAACATATCAAAAAATTGGAGATGTTCTGCGTGTCGTTTTGGAGATACAATTTTTTAAATAATAAATCATTACTCTTCATTTTATACATCACCCGCCTGTAGAAACGATGAAGATGCATGGTAGATTACCATGCGTCTCCATCCAATCAAACCTATGACTAATGAAATCTATGAGTTACTTACAAACTTAGTATAACATTCGAATCAGTCTTTAAGGCTTTCCGTTAACCACACAGACCAATTGCTATTTTTTGACGATTACCTTTTCAAATAAATAAGGCTTTAAAATTTCAAATATTTTTGCTTAGTGTAAGTTCCAAGAAAAAAACACTTTAAAGCCGCGCGACATGATGAACATGTTAAAAAATAAGAAAAAACACTTTTATACATTTATTTTTATTTATTAAGTTTTTTCATAACAATTTTATACATTTTTCTTCCGTTGAAAATGAATTTTGTTTCACAATAATATACTCTTCGTTTTGAGGCTTAAAACTATGGAATGACTGAGTCCCTGAAATTTGCTTCACACGTGTGTAACGATTTTTTAATTTTCTTTCCATTTTATTATAGTCGGATTCCGAAAAAAATTGATAGTGTATTTTCGAGTCTGGCTTAGAAATAGCCCATGAATAAAGTTCTTCGGCCGTTGTTATGTGATGATCTTGCAAACTGGCTTTCGCAGCATTTCGTTTCAATACGCCTCCCAAAGCATCACAAGGGCCCTTTCCATGACAAGTAGCGAAAAAATTCCACTCGGCATCTATGCCAAAATCTTTTTGCATGTTGCACAAATTAAAAGCGGTCATTTTATTTTTGTATTGGCTTCCAGATCCATCTGAGAAGAAATAAATTTTCTCTAAACCTGATAACTTACTTTTTATGAACGCTATGCATTGAGTCAAAAAAAGACGCACTGCGACATGATTATGTTTAGTGAAATCAGCAATTGCAATAAAACTGGTAAACTTCAAATCATTTGATTCTTCATCTTTAAAATAAATAGCACAAGGGTGAATAGTACATTGAGCGTTTGCCCAATGAAAGCCTTGAACTGCATCCTGCACAACGAATGAATAATTCTCCGAAAAATCACAGATTATGATACACTCAGTAGCTTTTAAATTGTTTTTCACGTGTTTTAAATAGTTTGCCTGTCGCTCAGCTGTAAAGTTATGTGGCAATAAATTGAGTAATTTTTCTAAAAAAGTATCAATAAATTCTTGTGTGTCCATTTCAACTAAGTCCAAACTGCATCTTTCTGCTTGACGCCATTGTTTAAATTGTAATGATTCAACGTGACCGTTATTAAGAATGGTCATAAGTTCTACCGCCAAAATTTGCATTCCCGGACAATTTTCGCAACATTGCTGCCAGCAATGCTCATTTGGATTTTGACAAATTATTTTTGAAAACATATCATGGTAGGACTGAACACCATCTGGAAGTAATTGTTTACTTTGGAGTGTTTTAAAAATCAATTTAACGTTTTGGTGGTAAATGCAAACGCACACCGTATGCGTGCCACTTGTTCCTGCCAAAATGCAGTGTTTTGGACGGTTACTGGCGAACATCGAAAATCCAATCTTAATATCAGGATGAGTATTTTTAAATATGGAGTACGCCTCTTGCAAATTGCATAAAACTAACCTTCTTTGTATGTAGATCCTACCTTCTTCATTGTTGGATATCAAATAATCCCTTTTTCCCGGGCACACACGACTTATATCGTCGCTATTATAAAAATTACGAACACGCATTAGCGTTTCCTCTCCTAACGAAGCTCTACTAATCCTCTTTTTAGGCACTGACATTATTCCCTCCTGTTGTTGTAATACTTTCACTTGGTTGGCCATATATTGGGAAACATCAAACTCTTGCATAATCCTATATGTAGACCAACTTTTGGGCAGTGTGGTTAAAATCCTATACCGCTCATTGCTATCTTTTGTTTCCTTAAATTTATCCTTAAGCTGTGTTAGCATTTCATTATCGTCAGACAAAAACGTGTTATTGGTGGTACCGATCGATTCATAGCTGGTTGTTTCCAATGAGCCTGTAAATAAATATAACAAATTATTGATTAAAAATTGATTGATTGGAAATCATGCAAATAATTTCTATTTTATTATTTACTTTGGTAGGGAAAAGGAACAATGCCGGACGGTCCTGCAAGGGCAATTGTTTCGTGACTGGTTGCTTCGCACGATTCTAAAAGAATGTAAAAATAAAAATGTTCCAGTAACAATTGCAAGAGAAGAATTCAAATTAAAACAGAATTATATGAACTTTTATATAACATACCTGTAGTGCCTATACTGGATGGTCCTGTAATGGGTTCTTCGGTCATGGTATCAATGTGCTTATACAATTTCTTGTAGCAACTTTGACAAATGAAAGAGCTACTCTCATCAATTTGAAACCTTTTTTTCCACAGCATGGTCGTACAATTTTGCGTTGATTTTTCTGGAACACGAACTCAACACCCAAACACTACAAATTGAACACTTACGTTTCATTTTACGATATTCTTTGATATAACTGTTCTGATATGATACTTTGTTTTCAACTGGTAACTTCTTACATAAATTTCCGTGTTTTATATGATGTTTATATTGTACCTACGATCAAGTGAAGTGAACTGCAGCCTAGACTACAATAGGTATTGAATTGTTTCTCGGCTATAGCGATCAGGTCTATTTGCAGACGGGAGCGAGTAGAGCGGAATTTCTAAAGCGAGAAAGCAACAGAATAACAGATAACGCAAGCGAGCGACGAGTATGAAATGAAAGAGATGTTGTTCACTCTGCTGCTTCTCCGCTTTAGAAATTCCACTCTACTCCCTCCCGTCAGCGAGTAGACCTGATCGCTACAGCCGAGAAACAATTCAATTCAATCTCACAGGTCGATAAACATTCTACATCTACAGTAGGTAGTCAATACGTATCAACGGTTCTTCTTTTAAATAATAATACCAATGCCCCTCTGTGTAACGAAAAGAATGTTAGGTAATCAAATTGTCAATATCTACCTAAAGTCTCATTAGTCTTAGTTGCTATAATATTATATAATTATGTCAAGTAAATATTATTTATTATATAATATTTACTTGACATTCTGTGACCTACTCATAGATTTCATTAGTCATAGGTTTGATTGGATGGAGACGCATGGTAATCTACCATGCATCTTCATCGTTTCTACAGGCGGGTGATGTATAAAATGAAGAGTAATGATTTATTATTTAAAAAATTGTATCTCCAAAACGACACGCAGAACATCTCCAATTTTTTGATATGTTATGTAAAATTGAATGCTCTTTCATTTAAAAATACTAAAACAAGGAGTCGTTGAGGCCCCTCGCAGTCAAATTCAAGAAAAACTATTTGTTTTGTATTTTTTTCATACAAAAATTGATATATTCAAAGGTTTCGTATTTTTGCTTGGAAATTCAAAAAAATACCAATACAATGGCCAAAAATGACTAAAATCGGTTAAACGGTTTAGGAGTTATAAATTTTTGAAAATTGAAGATTTTGAAAAATCACGATTTTTTGGACCAGTCTAACGCAGAAAGGTCCAGTCTAATAACGAAATAAATAAAAAAATACGGGTCTAATATTTTTCGATGTTGAACAATCCTACCGAATATTATAAAATTCTGAGAGATCGTATAACTTTTTTTCATGGAATTGCTGTATATATATATATATATATATATATATATATATATATATATATATATATATATATATATATATATATATATATATATATATATATATATATATATATATATATATATATATATATATATATATATATATATATATATATATATATATATATATATATATATATATATATATATATATATATATATATATATATATATATATATATATATATATATATATATATATATATATATATATATATATATATATATATATATATATATATATATATATATATATATATATATATACTTATGTTTGATTTCACATTATTCACTTTTTAAAAAAAGAGTCTACTAAGTCCTGGAGCACAGGTTTTATTCATGATCTTAACTCTGAAACTATTCACTAAGTCCTGGAGCACAGGTTTAATTTACGATCTTAACTCTAGCACACACAAATCAATACTGAGATCTAACTTCCTCACGACTCTAACTCGAACTTTCTCAATCCTCGCCAAAGACCAAATCAAGTAACCTAAATGCCTAATCTAAATTACTGAGGTCAGCTGGGAACATGCTGGCGCGATGTCTTCCATCCAGATGTCACGTTCGAGGTGTCCGGTTCCTACATCATTGATCGTTGATGCCTGGGAGTCTGCTGAGTCGCCTGTTCAGATGTTTACGCTGCACTTGTATGCTACGTTGTACTTGTAGTCTACTGGAGCGATGATCTGCAGCCTCGTGGGAACGATGATGGTTATGATGATTAACGGCACATAACTCCCCCTTCTTAGCTTGAACCGTCCCGGTTCAATTCAAAGTTGGGATGACCTCCGAGGCCTTCGATGATGCGATGGTACTTGTATTCGCATGAATATTTGAAGGTTTGATGATTATTTTTTTCCAGATCCTCTTAATCTGTGCCGTCAGGTACGTAGAAACTGCTATTAGTAGTACAATCCATACCAAATTTGTCCATGTTGTAACATTTTGAAGTTGATTTGTTGAGTGAATGTTGTCGATTCTTTTCCGATTTTCGATATGAAGTTCTTCTAAATACTGCGTATCCGTGAGAACTGTCTTTGATTTGTTGATTTTTACTGCTTGCAGAGGTAATATTTCAATAGCGTGTTCCACATTGAACTGAAGTTTTTCAAATGTCACATTGTTGATTTTTATAGAGCAGTTGTTGTAGATAATAAGAAACGTACCAGTTATGTTCTTTGGCCCGTATCCACAGTTATTTTCCAATCTGATTGGATTGATCGCATTTTTTATAAGTATATTGTTCTTGTCGATGGTTGTGATTTCATTGACACGGCTGTATTTCTGGAAAGGGCAATAACTGGGGTTTCCTCTTAGTAGTGTGTGGATACACTTATTAGTTGTAACATTTGTAATTTTGTGTAAATCGCAGATAATATTATCCTCTATACGATTGCAGGTTTCGTTCATAATGAATGTTGATTTACTACCTAGTACAGCATACGATGCATTTAGAAGGACTATCTCGCCATTAATAGGGAGATTTTCAATGATTACTTGCTCATAATGTTCATCCAAAAAACGTGGAATTTTTATAACGAATACGATTGATGAGCCATTGTAGTATGCTGCTGCCTCCAAATATTCGTAGACTTGGTCGTCGCTGAGTAATACAATTCCTTGTGTTTCCAATTTTCTTCTGATGATTTCGAATTCCTCGGGGTGGATTATGTCCGTAGCGATTATTCCCATTTTGGCCAGCTGGATTGACTCAAATATGGTGTCCAGATGCTTTTGAATGATGTCGAGGTTGAAAATGATCCGTTGAATTTGTAGAACTTGTTCCCAAGTGACTTGTATGTTGAAATTAGTCCCTAACTGATTCGTAAGTCTAGCTAAATCTGTTGATTGCTTTTGAACTATTCTTGTCAAATTATTTAGTTTTTCTTGAAATTGATAATTTATTTTAACCTGTTTGTTGTTTTCTATTATAACGTTTTCATTAGACAGCTCTAGTTTTCTTATACAATCATTTATATTAATCAAATCATTATTATCTAAATTTCCAGTAACTGCTTTAATTATGCTGCCCAATACATTAATTGCTCTTTTCTGTTTTGATTCGTTCTTTTGCTTTGGAAGTAATCTTTTTAAAGTAGTTAAGGTCTGTTCATATTTTAGTTTTAAAATTTCAAACATTTCCTTCGAATTTTTATTAGAGCCTAACTTTATTATCAAGGAATTATATTGGTCTAACACTCTATCAAATATCCCTAGTTCAAGTGTCTGTAAAAGCAAATCATTTCCTGTTTTGATGTAGACTCTTCCATTTTTTATTGCTAGTACGCCAGGGTTGTTCTTCAGATCTAATATCTCTAGATGTGAGGATAATACGGGGAATATTGGGAGTAACAGTATCCAAAGGAACACCTTCATATCTGTGAACATAAGAAAAGAAAATTTAGAGAAATACTCTATATTATGGGCAAGTACCAGCAAAGCACTTGTTATTTTGAGTAATGTGCCAAATATCCTGTTTTTTTTTTTTTTTTTTTTTTTTTCGAGCAGCTGTACTTTGCTAGGACTTTTAGACATGGTATTTGTTCTGTTATTCCGGTGTTTTTCTTTTTCTTTTCAATTTTGACTTGTGAATTTTCCTTTCGTCTTCATCAAGTATATTCACATCCATATTTTCAGCTATTTTTATTTCTTTATAACGTTCTTGGTGCTTTAAATTATTCCTTTTTCTTTCATACATTGTATCGCCTGGGGCAAGTCTTACATGACTTTCTCTGTTACGATTAATTTTTTTGATTTCTGAATTCTTTCTTGCTAATTCTCGTTCCTTAAATGTGTGGAACAATTTCTCCTTCAGTCGAATACGTTCGTCAAGATCATCAGGAAGAGTGTCACTGTTTCGGTAACCATAGAAAAGTTCTTTTGGGGTAATATTGGTTTGCGAATGTATGGAGTCGTTATAAATGGCAGTGGCTAAATTCATTCTTGCAGTTTCTGATAGATCTTTCGTTGATTCTTTATTTGACAGGATATTGTGTAATTCTCGGAGGGTGCGGTGAACGATTTCAACTGTACCATTTGACGATGATTGTCCCAAGCTTGTATAATGGTATTCTATCTGATTTTCTTCAAAAAATTCGCGAGCTGATACTGATGTAAAGGCTGTTTCCGAGTCCATGACTATAAGATTAGGTTTTCCTACAAGAGCTATGAATTTTGTCAATGCTTGTAAAATGTGTATTGCATTCCGTGTATGGATCGGAATAACTAATGCAAGTCTAGAAAATCTATCGCAAAAGGTGAGATAATTTTTCTTTCTGATTATAAAAATATCCATGTGGACAATTTCCAATGGTTTTGCAGGGGTCTGTGTCACGTTGTATTTCAGTTTGTATGGGTGCCGTTCATATTTACTTTTTTGGCATAATTTACATACGTTAATGAAACGAGTTACTTTTGATTTAACATTTGGAAAAAAGTATTTTGTTAAAATATGTTTGGTCGTCTCTAATATTCCTCTATGGTTACCGTTATGCTGTGCTGAGATAATTTGATCTTGTTCAATTTCCTCCGTAATGTCTTGCAACATTTTTTCTGTCCAAAATATTCTAAAGGTTTTTGCCCTAGCAAAATAGTTTTTATAGACTATTTGTAAATTGTTCAGTATATTTTGACTACAGTAAAGTCCATTGGCACAAGTAGGACTTGCAAAATTTTTCAAAATATTTATTAGGACTGCCGGACTAAAATGTGGTTTTTTAATAACAGTCCTATGGTAATTTCTGAATAATGTAGTCGATTCCCGACTATCTTCATTGGATTCTTCCAAAATAATTTGATTTTTAAATACGTTTAACGGTTTCTCTGTGCTAGGTATAAAGTCACCATCATCCGTATCAGCGGAGTGTTGAGTCATGCTACTTTCACTGGTGGCATGTATTTCAGCTGATGTTAAATTTTCTGACTCTATTCTCGATAGGGCATCTGCGTTCCTATTCAAAGTTCCTTTTTTATATGTTATATCAAATTCATATTCTTCTAA